>CAUYON010123687.1:0-30480 GCA_963573935.1 Arctocebus calabarensis | reverse complement strand
TTTTTTTTTTTTTTTGAGACAGAGCCTCAAGCTATCAACCTGGATAGAGTGCTGTAGCATCACAGCTCAAAGCAACCTCCAATTCCTGGGCTCAAGCGAGTCTCCTGCCTCCGCCTCCCAAGTAGCTGGGACCATAGGCGTCCGCCACAATGCCCGGCCATTTTTTGGTTGCAGCCGTCATTGTTGTTTGGCGGGCCCGGGCTGGATTCAAACCCACCAGCTCAGGTGTATGTGGCTGGCACCTTAGCCCGTTGAGCCACAGGCGTCAAGCCAACAGCAGACTTTTCAACTGAAACCTCCAAGCCAGAAGAGCATGGTCATCCATCTTCAACATTTTTAAACAAAACAATTTTCAGCCCAGAATTCTGTATCCTGCTAAACGAAGCTTCAAAATCGATGGAGAAACCAAATCTTTTGCAGATATACAAGCACTAAGGAAATTCGCCACAAGACCAACTCTACAAGAAATACTTCAACCTATTCTCAATACTCACCATCACAATGGACCACCAGCAAAGTAAACACCCAAAAGCTAAAGGTCAAAACTTAGCTTCCACAATGGTGCAAACGATAAAACTACACAACAGAAATAGAACTCCACCACACTTATCAATTCTCTCATTAAATGTCAACGAACTGAATTCACCACAGAATAGGAACAGGCTGGCTGATGGGATTAAAAAAAAAAAAAAGCACAAGCCATCCATAAATCTATCCTCAGGGTTAAGGGATGGAAAACAGTATTTCACGCAAATAGAAAGCACAAGAAAGGATGGGCTGCAATCTTATTTTCAGATACAAGTAGATTTAAAGCAACTAAAGTTAAGAAAGACAAAGATGAACACTTTGTACAAGTTAAAAGAACAACAAGAAATTTCGATTTCAAATATTTATGCACCCAACATAAATGCTCCCAGATTTATGAAACAGACCTTGATGCGGCTACACAATATGATATCCCATAGTCAGAGACTTTAACACTCCTCTGACAAAACTGGACAGATCCTCTAAACACAAATTAAACAAAGATACAAAGGACTTAAATGTGACCCCAGAACAAATGGGATTAATAGACATATACAGAACACACCATCCCAAAGCTAAGGAATAATACATTTTTCTCATCAGCCTATGATACTTACTCCAAAATCAACCACATCCTATAATACAAATCAAACCTCAGCAAAATTAAAATAATAGAAATTATACCTATATTTTCTCAGATTACGAAGCAATCAACTCAAACAAAAACATTCAGCCCCACACAAATACTTGGAAATTAACCTTATGCTGAATGATAATTGGGTACAGGAAGAGATAAAAGAGGAAATCATTAAATTCCTCAAACATAACAACAGTGAAGACACAAGTTACCAAAATCTGTGAGATAAAGCAAAAACAGTCTCGAGAGGGAAATTTATCACATTAGATGCCTGTATTCGAAAAACAGAAAGAAAGCACATCAACAACCTTATGAACCATCTTATGGAATTGGAAAAGAACAACAATACAATCCCAAACCAAACAGAAGAAAAGAAATAACCAAAATTAAATCAGAGATTAATAAAAGTGAAAACAAAAGAAATTCAGAAAATTAATGAAACAAAAAGTTGGTTCTTTGAAAAGATAAACAAAATTAATAAACTTTTGGCCAGATTAACTACAAACAGAAAAGTAAAATCTCTACTAACCTCAATCAGAAATTTATAAAGGGGAAATAACAGATGCCACAGAGATAGCAGATCATCTCTGAGTAGTGGGTAAGAGCCACGAACAGAACTTTCTCTAAAGAAGACAGACAAATGGCTAACAAACATGAGAGAATGCTCATTGTCCCTAATCAGAGAGATGCAAATCAAAACTACCCTGAGATATCACCTAACCCCAGTGAGAATGGCCCACATCACCAAGTCTCAAAGGTGAAGAAGCTGGCGTGGATGTGGACAGAAGGGAACACTTTTACACTGCTGGTGGAACTTCAAACTAATACCACCTTTTTTGGAAGGAAGTATGGAGAACCCTCAAAGAACTCAAATTAGACCTCCCATTTGATCCTGCAATTCCACTACTAGGCATTGACCCAGAAGAAAATAAAAACCCTTTTATCACAAGAACATTTGGACTAGACTGTTTATGGCAACTCAATTTACAATTGCCAAAATGTGGAAACACTCCAAATGCCCACCAACCCAGGAATGGATTAACAAGCTATGGTATATGTATACCATGGAATACTATTCAGCCATTAAAAAAGATAGAGACTTTACATGTTTTATATTAACCTGGATGGAGGTGGAACACATCCTCTTAGTAAAGAAAGCATCACAAAAAAGGACAAGAAAGAATCCAAAGTACTCTAATATGAAGGGAGCAGATGAGCTAATACAAGGGGGGAGGGAATGAGCAAGTGGGGAGAGGGGAGTCGGGTGTATGGTATACCTCTTAGGGGAGGGACACAATTATAAAAGGGACTTTATCTAACGAATGCAATCAGTGTAACAATTCTTTGTACCCTCAATGAATCCCAAACAATAAAAAAGAAAGGAATTTTAAAAAAGGCTGGGCATGGTGGCTCGGGCCTGTAATCCTAGCACTCTGAGAGGCCAAGGCAGGTAGACAGCTTGAGCTCACAGGTCTAAGAGCAGCCTGAGGAAAAAGCAAAACCCCGTCTGTACTAAAAACAGAAAAATTGAGGCAAGATGATCTTTTGAAGCCAAGAGTTGGAGGTTGCTGTGAGGTATGACACCACAGCACTCTGCCCAGGGCAACAGCTTCAGACTCTGTCTCAAAAAAAAAAAAAATGGAAAAAAGAAATACCTAACTATCCTATGTAATTTTAAGCAAAGGCCCTTTGAGGACAATAACATAATAAAATTGCAGTACAATAAAATCTAGAACCTGTTTTTCTTTTGTAGTAATTAGATCTAATCTAGCTTATTTAACATGTACCAGTTAGTTAATCAAAGCTTAGACAGAAGCCAATAATTATCATGTTTAGGTATCCAGTGCACATGCAATTTCTGTATTTCTTATTTAAATCTATGTACACTCTGTGATGTCAGCAGGGGTGCTAAGGGACAGAGCCCTGCCTGAGTCAGGCCAAGGAAACCTGAGCTTCACACTCCGTATGAATGAGGTGTACTGTGCTGTTAATATTTTGTGTAAAGCTAAGTTATAGAACACAGCCACAGGCAAAGTACTTCATATTATACATATAACCAGAAGAGCTCTACAAATGAAATAATTCAAGATCCACCATCAATTAAGGACTCTGAGGTCAAAACAGTGATGTGATGAGAAAGATAGTGCCCTTAAGGCTAGATATCTTGGATTTTAACCCTGGTTCCTCCTCTTACCTATTGTATAATCTCAGACCAGTTACCATGTGAAGACCATTTCCTACTATACAAAGGGTCCCTGGGAAAATTATACAAACCATGTAAATGTACTCACACACTATAAAGTACCAGATGGGTTGTCAGAAATAAGGATGTGTCCTCTCCTTACACAAAAGGTTAGTCTGTAGAGATCGTAACTTATAACAGCTTCTTAATCCTAACAGCATATTAGAATAACCTGAGAATTTTTTAATCAAATTTTAAAAATATATTAAATTTGGCCCAGCACAGTGGCTAGATCACCTGAGCTCACACGTTCAAGACTGGCCTGAGCAATAGCGAGACTCTGACGCTAAAAAAAAATAGCCAGGTGGGCCTGACGCCTGTAGCTCAGCAGCTAAGGGCACCAGCCACGTACACTGGAGCTGGCAGGCTCGAATCCAGCCTGGGCCTGCCAACAATAATGACAACTACAACTACAACAACAGAAAAGTAGCCAGGCATTGTTTGTGGTGGGTGCCTGTAGTCCCAGCTACTTGGCAGGCTGAGGCAAGAGAATCACTTAAGCCCAAAAGTTGGAGGTTGCTGTGAGCTGTGACGCCACAGCACTCTACCCAGGGCAACATGGTGAGAATCTGTCTCAAAAAAATATATATAGGCTCGGCGCCTGTGGCTCAACGGGCTAAGGAGCCAGCCATGTAAACCTGAGCTGTCGGGTTCGAATCCAGCCCCGGCCCGCCAAACAACACTGACGGCTGCAACCCAAACAAAAATAGCCGGGCGTTGTGGCGGGCACCTGCAGTCCCAGCTACTTGGGAAACAGAGGCAGGAGACTCCCTTGAGCCCAGGAATTGGAGGTTGCTGTGAGCTGTAATGCCATGACACTCTACCCAGGGCGACAGCTTGAGGCTCTGTCTCAAAAAATATATAAATATATATATATATAGCCAGGTGTTGTGGCAGGCACCTGTACTCCCAGCAACTTGGCAGGCTAGGACAAAGAGAGTCACTTGAGCCCACGAGTTTGAGGTGCTGTGAGCTATGATGCCATAGCACTCTACTGAGAGCAACAAAGTGAGAATCTCAATAAATAAATAAACAAACATTAAATTTAATCTCAGCACTTAGGGAGGCCAAAAGTTCAAGATCACCCTGGGCAACAGAATGAGACTCCATCTATATAAAATATTTTTTAAAAAATAACGAAGCCTGGCTCAGCGCCTGTGGCTCAACGGGCTAAGGCACTAGCCATGTACACCTGAGCTGGCGGGTTCGAATCCAGCCTGGGCCTGCCAAACAACAATAATGGGTGCAAACCAAAAAATCGCCGGGCATTGTGGCGGGCACCTGTAGTCCCAGCTACTTGGGAGGCAGAGGCAAGAGACTCGCTTGAGCCCAGAAATTGGAGGTTGCTGTGAGCTGTGATGCCACAGCCCTCTACCCAGGGTGACAGCTTGAGGCTCTGTCTCAAAAATAAAATAAATAAATAAATAAAATAAAATAAAATAACCAAGCCTTATAGGCCCTCCAACTCGGGGGGCTGAGGCAGGAGGATAGCCTAAGTCTAGGAATTCAAAGCTGCAGTGAGCTAGGATCACTCCACTGCAGGGTGACAGAGCAAGAATTCTGTATTTTAAGGGGAAAAAAGTAAATTATTCAACTTTAACTTGATTTAAACTGTAAATGTCTGAGTCTTACATCAGATATGTGAAATCCCTGTTGGATGTGAGCCAGGCACTGCAATTAATCCTAACATGCTACAGGGTTATACAGGACTTACCCACACTCTCCTAGTTATTACAAAGCCTAATATCTAAATGATTTCTTAAAATTCCATTTTGTACTATCCAAATCTCTATTCTTGAAATAATGTGAAGAGTTAATAATTATTAAGTAAAAGCAATATGACTAAAACTAAATATTTACCACAAGGGGGAGTAGGTAGGTTATTTGGTTTCTATGAAAATAATGTAAAGTCAATGAGAACTAAAATATTTATACACATAAAAAGATCTAACAATAAATCACAAATAATACTTTATAACTAATTCAGGTTTATAAAATGTGGCATCTTTGGGATGATTTATAAGTAATTATAGAGGTATTCAGGGACAGGAACAGGCAAAAAATAGATAGGAATAAGATTCCCTCTTTCCACTACAGACACAAAGACACTCTACAGACACAAAGGGCCCAAAGGTAGATAAAGGAAAGGTTATAAAAGGAAGTAGCAAAAGGCTAAGTAATCCTTTATAAGATAACTAATAGAAATTGGGGTGGTGCCTGTGGCTCAGTGGGTAGGGCGCTGGCCCCATATGCCAAGGGTGGCAGGTTCAAACCCAGCCCCAGCCAAACTGCAACAAAAAAATAGCCGGGCATTGTGGCGGGCGCCTGTAGTCCCAGCTACTTGGGAGGCTGAGGCAAGAGAATCCCCCAAGCCCAGGAGTTGGAGGTTGTTGTGAGCTGTGTGACGCCACGGCACTCTACCCAGGGTGATAAAGTGAGACTGTCTCTGCAAAAAAGAAAAAAAAAAAAAAACATACTTAATTTCTCAGTTTTTCTCATTCT
Source organism: Arctocebus calabarensis (assembly GCA_963573935.1). Lineage (NCBI taxonomy): Eukaryota > Metazoa > Chordata > Mammalia > Primates > Lorisidae > Arctocebus > Arctocebus calabarensis. The sequence goes on along the minus strand of CAUYON010123687.1, from coordinate 24,574 downwards.
ATTATATCACAACAAAAAAACATAAATTAAAGACAAACACTGTCAAACTTTTACTGAGTACTGCATGTCACCTTAACAATTCCAAGCTGACAAAATTAGAGGCATTGTTTTCTGCTTTCTAGGTTTGAGAAGGGCCTCATGAAACAAGTCCCGGAATTTACTAAATATGAAACAAGTGCCAGCTCCTCAGGCTCCTCTTGGACTGTGGATACGCAAGTGCTGCTCCCCTTCATTACACATGACTCTCAGAAATACGTTTACAAAAATCTGAAAGTGCTGGATTAAACAGAGAATGTTGAAAAAGTTAAGTTTAATCAGCTTCAGATCTTGAAGCAAAATTATTTTTAATACAATCATTTTCCCTACAAGTAATTTCCATCAACTCTTTCATCCACCGCATTTTTTTTTTATTTGTGAAGTATGTGAAGATATCCAGGGTCAGGCAGCACCTGTGGCTCATCGAGTAGGGCACCGGCCCCATACACCGAGGGTGGCGGGTTCAAACCTGGCCCCGGCCAAACTGCAACACAAAATAGCTAGGCGTTGTGGCGGGTGCCTGTAGTCCCAGCTACTCGGGAGGCTGAGGCAAAAGAATCACCTAAGCCCAGGAGTTGGAAGTTGCTGTGAGTTGTGATGCCATAGCACTCTACCAAGGGTGATAAAGTGAGACTTTGTCTCTAAGAAAAAAAAAGATACCCAAGGTCAGCATGGTGATCAATTTACACAAATACTCTGTAGAGAACAGCCAATAACACCACATTTCTACTGCACAATTCCATTGGTAGATGTATCCTGTGCACTGATACCTTCAACAGCTGGTATGGGATCAAATACCACGTATGGTCAATACTTCTTTAAAGAATAATAGAGTACAGAACCATAGCTATGGTCTCAAATTTAAAGGGTTTACAACTAAGATTGAGCCAAGTAATACATATAAAGCATAAAAATGGATATTTTTCATATGTTGATTTTAAAATAAACTATATTAACAATAGAATAAGAATACATTAAATCTATTTTATCTTAGAGAATGAGGCATTTCACAAAACTAAATCATAATTCCCACTCAAAATTAATTTCTTATTCTTTAGCTGTTTGGCTGGGCCTAGTGGCTCATGTTTGTAATTGCAACACTTTAGGAGGCCAAAGCAGGGGGTCACTTGAGGCCAGGAGTTTGAGACCAGCCTAGGGAACACAGTGAGACCTCATGTCTAGGGAAAAAATATATATTTTTACATTTAGCCATTTGATAGAAATCTTTCAAAATGCAATAAATATGTTCCTTTTATTCCTAACGAAATGAAATTTTTCTGCTGACTTCAAGCAAACTATCATTCCAATAAGCATTATGTGAATATTATGCAAAAATCAAGGTATCTTCAGAGTTCTAAAATTATTGTCAAAGTGGAGAGAAAACTAGATAAAATGGAGGACAGGAAGAGGGAGGAAAGGAAAATCTTTCAAACTACGACTTTTGATACTTTTAAACTTCTGAGCCCTGTGATTATATCACCTATTTCACAAAACAGAATTACAAAGAGCAGAGAGACTGATGCTCAAATTCTGCCTTGAGTAACTCAGAAGAAAAAAAAATACCTTTCATCAAGGAAGGAAACAGAGGAGGAAGAAGAGAGTCAAGTGAACTTTGGTCTTGTGTGGGACAGGGCAGCAGGAAAGGACTGAGCTGGGAATGTTCAGAATCTACGTACACTGAAGAGAAAAGAACATAGACCCAGACACCGGGCATCTGCGGTCGGCACAGCCTGGATGAGTAAGAGTCCGCCGAGCTCAGCAGACAGGAAGGTGAAGGTGGAGATCTGAGTCCTGTGCACACCTCCGTTACCTGAAGACAGAAGACACCCTTCACTGCAGGCCAAAGCTAAAGTAGTTCCAAAGAAGGACAAAGAAAGCATCTACAAATGGAGTGCATCAGGCTCGGCGCCAATAGCACAGCGGTCACATCACCAGCCACCCAGCCACATACACCGAGGGTGGCAGGTTCGAATCTGACCCCGGCCAACTAAACAACAATGACAACTGCAACAAAAAAAAACAGCTGGGCGTCGTGGCAGCGGCCTGTGGTCCCAGCTACTCAGGAGGCTGAGGCAAGAGAATCGTCTAAGCCCAGGACTTGGAGGTTGCTGTGACCTGTGTGACACCATAGCACTCTACTGAGGGTGACAAAGTGAGACTCTGTCTCTACAAAAAAAAAAAAAAAAAAATAGCTGGCCATTGTGGTGGGCACCTGTAGTCCCAGCTACTAGAGAGGCTGAGGCAAGAAAATTGCTTAAGCCCAAGAGTTTGAGGTTGCTGGAGCTGTGACACCATGGCACTATACCCAGGGTGACATAGTGAGCTTCTGGAAAAAAAAAAAAAAAATGTAGTGCATCAATATTTAAAATTCCAAGAATCGGGGGCGGCACCTGTGGCTCATCGAGTAGGGCGCCAGCCCCATATACCGAAGGTGGCAGGTTCAAAGCTGACCTCGGCCAAACTGCAAAACAGAAAAATAACCAGGCGTTATGGCGGGCGCTTGTAGACCCAGCTACTCGGGAGGCTGAGGCAGGAGAATCGCCTAAGTCTAGGAGTTGGAGGTTGCTGTGAGCTGTGTGATGCCACGGCACTCTGCCCAGGGCGACATAGTGAGACTCTGTCTCTACGAGAAAAAATAAATAAATAAATAAAATCCCAAGAATCTTTGCAAGGGTTTGAGAGGGTGGATGAGCTGAACCTGTTCAAGAGCCAAACCCAGAGAGAATGTGAAGGCAGGTTCCAGACAAGACCAAGAACTCCAGCAGGCCAAGCAGCTCTGCCAGCCCGGTTTACCTCTGGCTCTGATCTAAGACATTCAGTCCAGCATCTAACTTAGCCTGGAGAAGACTGTATCACTGAGAAAGACTGTTCCACAGGTGCCAGTTCTTATACTGGGAGCTACAGATTCACAAATTATTTCACACCTAAGGAACCGTTCAGAAAGGCTTAGAAATATACAGTCAAATCTCATTATTTATTGTAGCTGTGTTCTATAAAATGCAGCAAACACTGAATTAACAAATACTGAACCATTGCTGCTAGGGGAAATAATGTGCATATTGTCGTATCTCAGTTTATAATCTTACATCATAAAAATTCATCCTTATAAAGTCTAATATTTAACAAATCAGATAATAAACTTAAGAATTATTAAGGCGTGGCCAGGCGTGGTAGGTGGCTCAGGCCTGTAATCCCAGCACTGTGGGAAGCTGAGGCAGGTAGATTGCCTGAGCTCAAAACTTCCAGACCAACCTGAGCTACAGCAAGACCCCATCTCTAAAAACAGCCGGGTATCACGGTGGGCACCTGAGGTATGAGAATCACTTGAGTCCAAGAATCTGAGGTTGCCAGGGCAACAAAGTGAGACTCTGTCTCAAAAAAACAACAAAAAAAAGAGCTTAAATAGTGAGGAATGTTACCAATTTCATAAAATGTGATTAGCCTAAAAGAAAAAGGATGTTTTCAAAATAAATTTGCTCATAGAACCCAAAATAAAACACATAATAACAGACTTTCTAATTCCTAAAAAAAAAAAAAAAAAAAGAAAAGAAAATCTTCTAAAAGGTGGAACTTAGTAAAAATGAGGAATATGTTTTATCTCATGGAGAAGAATGGGATGCCAGTGACCAGGCAACTTGACTACTCTGTAGCTTCCCAATCTTCTGGCCTAACATAAGCCAAAAGAGAGCCTCTTAAAGGTAGTGTTGCAAAGGGCATGAAAAAACTTTCAAGAATCTTATTTCTGATAGTCTTACATCTGAAATATAAGGAGTACGTACAACTGAATAACATCAACCCAACTAAAAAATGGGAAAGACATGAATAGACATTTCACCAAGGAAGATACAATAATGCCAGCAAACACACAAACAGACACACCATATCATTAGTCATTAGGAAAAGACAAATTAAAGCCAATGAAATGCCACTTCAAATCCACCAAGGCAGCTATCAAAAAACAAAATAACTGGCTCAGTGCCTGTGACTCAATGGGCTGAGGCACCAGCCACATACACCTGAGCCAGCGGGTTCGAATCCAGCCCAGACCTGCCAAACAACAATGACGGCTGCAAAAAAAAACAAAACAAAAAAATGGCCAGGCATTGTGGCTGGTGCCTATGGTCCCAGCTACTTGGGAGGCAGAGGTAAGAGACTCACTTGAGCCCAGGAATTGGAGGTTGCTGTGAGCTGTGATGCCACAGAACTCTACACAGGGTGACAGCTCTGTCTCAAAATAAATAAATATATAACTGCTAGAAAGAATACAGAGGAACTGGAACCTCAAACGTTAGTGGAATGTGAAATGAATGGTGTGGCAATTCTGGAAAATGGTTTGTCAATTTTCTTTTTTATTACTACTTTATTTTTTTGACAGGGTCTCTGTTGCCCCAGCTATAGTGCCATGGTATGATCACTGCCCACTCACCGCAAACTCAAACTCCAAGTCTCAAGTGATTCTCCTGCCTCAGTTTCTCAAAGTGCCAGGGTCACAGGCGTGAGCCACTACACCCAGCACGTCAATTTCTTAAGAAGTTAAAACATAGGCTCAGTGCCTGTAGCTCAAACAGCTAAGGTGCCAGGCACATATACCAGAGCTGACAGGCTCAAATCCAGCCAGAGCTTACCAAACACAATGACAACTCCAACCAAAAAATAGCTGGGCGTTACAGCGGGTGCCTGTAGTCCCAGCTACTTGGGAGGCTGAGGCAAGAGAATCGCTTAAACCAGGAGTTGGAGGTTACTGTGAGCTGTGATGCAATGGTACTCTACCCAGGGTGACAGCTTAAGGTTCTGTCTCAAAAAAGAAAAGAAGTTAAAACAAATTTACCAGTCCAGCAACTCCACTGAAAAGAATCCACCCACAAGAAATAAAAACATATTCACACAAAGATTTATATGTGAATGCTCCTAGCAGCATTATTCCTAACAGCCAAAAACTAGTAATTCAAATGTCTATGCATTAACTGGTGAATGGATAAATAAAATGAGGTATGTATTGGCTTGGTGCCTGTGCTCAGTAGCTAGGACATGGGCCACATACACTGGGGCTGGTGGGTTTGATCCTGGCCAGGTCCACCAAACAACAATAACTACACACACACACACACACACACACAGGCTTTGTGGCAGGGGCCAGTAGTCCCAGATACTTGTGAGGCTGAGGCAAGAGAATTGCTTAAGCCCAAGAGTTGGAGGTTGCTGTGAGCTGTGACGTCATGGCACTCTACCCAGGGTGACACAGTAAGCCGCTGTCTCGAAATAAAAAAAAAATGCGGTATATAGCTATACAATGGATTATCTTTCAACCATAAACATGAATAAAACCCTCATACATGCTACGGCCTGGATGAACCTTGAATCCAGCATAAGATTCCATTTATGTGAAATGTCTAGAAAAGGCAAATCTACAGAGAGTGAGAAGAGATGACTGGAACTGGGTCGGGGCCAGGAGTAGATGCAGTTAGACATGAGAGATCTTTTTGGCATAATGGAAGTGTTTTAAATTAGACTGTGATAATATTTGCATAATATTGTAAATTTACTAAAAATCACTTAAATGGATAAACACTATGGCTGTGGACCAAGACTGGTTGGAGGCCTGTTCGGAACTAGGAGCACAGCAGGAGGTGAACACGGCAAGTGTAGGAAGCTTCATCTGTATTTACAGCCACTCCCCATGGCCAGCATCACTGCCTGGGCTCCACACACCGTCAGATCCCACACCCTCTTATCAATGGAAAGATTGTCTTCCATGAAACCAGTCCCTGGTACAGAAACAGTTAGGGACCAGGCCGAGTGTGGTAGGTCACACCTATAATCCCAGCACTCTGGGAGGCTGAGGCTGGTGGATTGCCTGAGCTCATGAGTTTGAGACCAGCCTGAGCAAGGGCAAGACCACGTCTCTAAAAGTAGCCAGGTTCTGTGGCGGGCACCTGTAATCCCAGCTACTCGGGAGGCTGAGGAAAGAGGACTGCTTGAGCCTAGAGGTTGCTGTGAGCTGTGACACTACAGCATTCTACTGAGGGTGACAAAGTGAGACTGTGTCTCAAAAACAAACAAACAAAAGGGACTGGGGACCACTGCTTTATGGTGTATAAATTATCCTTCCTTAAAGGGAGGAGAGAGAAAGCAGGAGAGCATGAATGAGCATGCAGGCAAAACACAAAACAAGAGCACCTGAGGTCAAAGGCAGCGGAGGTGAGCTGAGTAAGGACCGCGTAACGTCTATACGTGCGTGACAGTAAAGCAGAGTGGAGAGCCAAGCATGGTGACAGGACGGCTTACCCTCCGTGAACAACAGAGCAGTGGTAGGCATTTATATTCATTCTAAGTTTCTGGTTTGCCAATCATGTCACCTTTAGGAACACACGTTCCTAAAACTAAAGTTTCAACCTGGTGGCATCCGCAGTGCTGGGATGCTTCGGGCAGTCTCTTCAGAGTCATTCCTATTAACTAGGAACTACGCAAGAGACTGACAAGGTCATTAAATGGCATGTTCCTATACATTACAGGTTTAATAAGATATCTCTAATTTTTATAGTATGGATTTTATAAGAAAACAGGAATAGGCCGGGCGTGGTGGCTCATGCCTGTAGTCCTAGCACTCTGGGAGGCTGAGGCGGGTGGATGGCTCGAACTCACGAGTTCAAGACCAGCCTGAGCAAGAGTGAGATCCCGTCTCTACTAAAAATAGAACTGAGGTAAAAGGATCACCTGAGCCCAAGACTTGGAGGGTGCTGTGAGCTGTGATGCCATAGCACTCTATCCAGGTCGACAGCTTGAGACTCTGTCTTGGGGGCGGGGGGAATTAATCCCTAAGAAAAAAGAATCCGGATTCAAAATTCATACCTCAATGAGAGATTATGAGAATAACTTGCCTACATGATCCTTATATTTATTTCAATTATGGCAAACAGAGGTAAAGTACAGAATTGGGGGTCCTCTTTTCTTACACCCTATTTTTCAATAAAATTATTTATGAAGAAAAAGATAGTAGTAACTGAGAGGACTGTCACTTAAGTATTAGATTGTGTTAGTACTAGAATTATTAGTTCTAGGAAGCTGCCTTAGCATCAGCAAACAGAATATGAAGAATTCTCTTTTTGTCTTCAATGAGGCATCTTAGTCACTGAAGTGACCTCTAGGTCTGGGGTAAAATTAAATTGGTGACTAACCGCGTCAAGTCCACTTTAATCATGACACAGCTTCTGCAGTGACACCTAACTTCTCCTCACTGAGCAACAGGTGCTCTTTAATTACAGCACATTTGCTACATTTGTGTTTCCAGGATGGCGTTTTCCCTAATTGTGTGACCAAACCATAGCTGTCCTGCTCTCTCTGTGTCACCATGGATTCCTCCAGAAGACACTACTGACTGTCTCTCCATACTCAGTAGATCCACCGCCCACAGTGAGTCTCTGTCTTGTGACTGAATGGGAAAAAATGGCCGCAGCCGTGGTGTTATCATGTTTTCATGAACAGAAAACTTCTATTAGTAAAGTCACTGTGAAACAGTGGAGCCAAATCTGATCTGCTATCCTCAGTTACAGGGAGCATGTAAACAACCGTCTTTGGATCTAGTTCTAAGTGATTTTTATGAATATGTTCCTTTCACTCTTTGACTTAAAACACATACAAAACATAAACTGAAAAAAAAAAAAAAAAAACAGGGCAGGGGAAAAAAAGATTAAGCTTCTTCAGAAACTTGGTAGAAGATGTAATCATAGTTTTACAAACTGTTACTTTCCCACTAAATGAATATTTCTAAACAAAAGGAGAACAACTATATCTTGGTCTTAACTGTGCAGAATCACAGACATAAATCTGGGAATAGAATCCACGAGCCACAGTTATACGCACATGATTAGAGATCCATACTCTCCTCTGAGCCTTTTAACAGAAGGAAAATAGCCAGTGAATTGTGTATCAATACACAAGGGTCTGTGCCCCACACTGCCCTATGGAATGGATTAAAAAGACACTCAAGATACAATAAAGATTGAGATCTGTCTATAAATTCCATCTGGCCACAGCAATCTAATCTCCTGAAGAATGAGACTAGGCAATGAGTTTTTAGAAGGCGACCTTGTTGGTGGCCAGATTGATAACTGTGACACACACAACCCCTATCCCAAATTTGGCTAGACTGACCTCCCTCCACAGGAGCCAGCTGGCAGGTGCTGGCAAAGTAGAAAACAGAACAAACAGGCACTCTGAGCCTGGCCAGATGTGGTATGAGTCCAGACTCCAGCCTGGGGCTGCCAGAGCTGGTCAAGAAACACATTGGTTCAAAGATGGCAATTCTCCTTTTTTTCTTTTCAAGTAGCTCTCCTTACTCTCCCAACAAGGTTCCTTTGATTTGAAGATTCTCAAACCCTAGAGGTTCCTTTATCAAAGAGACTCTAGTCATAGAAGTGAAAGACATCTGGAAATTTCAACCTACTGAGAAATTCCTGTCTCAGGATAAACACAATCACACCAAATTCACATGTAAGCTTTCAATTCACTTTATTGGTAGAAATTAGTAATTTGCTACCATTTTTAAGCACTTATTGTGTATCAGGAACTAATCCAGGTGTGGAATGAAACCCTTCCTTTTTAAATGAAATATAGGGTGTCCCAGAGTCACCATACACAGGAAAAATTTTAACAGATTATCTTGGAACATGTTCACCATGAGTGGGAGCAAAGAGTTTGTGTGTGTGTGTATGGAAAGACGTGGCTGACTATGAGAATATTTTGCAAGGATGGGCACGGTGGCTCACACCTATAATCCCAGAACTCTGAGAAGCCGCAGTGGGTGGATTGCTTAAGCTGAGAAGTTTCAGACCAGCCTGAGCAAGAGTTGAGACCCTATCCCTAAAAAAGTAGCCGGGCATTGTGGTGGGCACCTATAGTCCCAGCTACTAGGGAGGCTGAGGCAAGAGAATCGGTTAAGCCCAAGAGTTTGAAGTTGCTGTGAGCTGTGACACCACCGCACTCAACCGGGGGCAACAAAGTGAGACACTGTCTCAAAAAAAAAAAAAAAAAATTAGGCCGGGCACAGTGGCTCACACCTGTAATCCTAGCACTCTAGGAGGCCAAGGCAGGTGGATAGCTTGAGCCCAAGAGTTCGAAACCAGCCTGAGCAAAAGCAAAACCCTGTCCCTACTAAAAATAAAAAAACTGAGGCAAGAAGATCACTTGAGCCCAAGAGTTGGAGGTGCTGTGAGCTATGATGCCACGGCACCTGCCCAGTGCAACAGCTCAAGACTGTCTCTGTCTCTCTCTCTCTCTCTCTCTCTCTCTCTCTCTATATATATATATATATATATATAAAATGCAAAACTTTAAATTTTGTAATAGATATTTTGCAAATAAAGGCACATTTTACTATAATTTCCTAGGTTCCTTAAGTTTGGTAACTTTTGGACTTTTGGGATACCCTGTAGATTGTAGGATCCATGACTAAGAGGGGAAGGAGCTTACTAGTATGTAAGAAAAGGAAATTAAGGACTGAAAATGGCTCATAAGTCACATAATATGAATAAATAATTTGCTATCCAAACTGAGACACTTTGGGGAATGAATGGGCATTATTAATACTGATGACAGGACAAAAAGGATGAACAAGGACTGTCTCGGAACACTAGGACATAGAATTACCCTACTAGAGAATGCCATTCTTTATGTAAAATTCTTCAGTGATTCCCCATCACTATGAAGTGAACTTTTCACCAAAGACTCACCCCTGTAGCTTAAGCAGATGCCTCCCCTATAGCACCTATCACACAGATGAGGGCTGCTGATTGCAAGCCAACCCCTACTCCCCAGGCTGCTAAGTCCAGGGCCAGAGTCTATGCCACAGACCTGTGCTCTCCTTTAACATTTCCACGCGGCAGCACTCAGTAAATGCTGTGTCCCGACTAAACGGTTCACCCTCCATTTATTTAGTCTCACCAATGCCACATTCTATCCATCTCACAAGCCACTCCTGTGTCTCCAACAAAAACCCTGCACATTTCTTACCATTCAATGGGATACTATCGAACTTTATATGCCAGCAGAAAGAATATCTGAATAGATTAAATAAGACAGGGTTCTCTTGCCGACCCCTCACTCAATTTTAAGTGCAGTCACTGACAGGTGGAGAACAACTCCAAGAGCCACAGGAAGTCCCCAAGTGCACATGGAAGCCGATCCTCGGGCCCAGGCTGGAGTAAGAGAAGGTTTCTGCCACTCGGAGTCTTCACATTTAAGAAGGGTAACCACTGTGAGTGCATGTGTACATTCAAACATACTGCATACAAAATCACAAACTCTGTAAATCATAAATACAAACTCAGCTTTCTTTTTAAAAATGGAATTTTACAAAAATAAAATATTACCTAAAATTAAGCCCACCATTGTACTTAAATATCCGGTTCCACTTCCCAGGTTAAGAAAAGACAATCCTGGCTTAAGTTTCAATGCTTCCATAACTTCAGAGTAAATGCAAGGTGCTGACAAATGGATGTTTCCATGCTTCCAGGCTAAGTCTTTGTAAGCATTGTCTCTGTAGCCTTCCAAATAGTAATCTCCGCGATCAATAGCTCTGAAGGCTTGCTCCACTCTTTCAGTGCGGATATACTGAGCTTCTTTTAAATTATCAATTAAATCATCATTATCTTCCCCAGCACTCACAGCTCCTCCCATGATAGTATTCAAATCAAATCATAAATTTAAATGTAATAAAATTAGCAGAAATAGCTTCCAATATTGCACTTGATTTCCAAAAATAAATTAATCCTGGAAAGGAAGAATAAAAACAGGTTTAAATGAATGCTCAAAAGGAAAATAATTCCAGTTTGTTAAAGAGATGTCATTATAATCAATTACCATTTCTCAAGGACATATTCTGCACCAAGCACAGTGTTAAACTACTTAAGTATATAACTTTATCTAATTCTTATAACAACCACAAAAGGTAGCTGAAGTGTTATTTTTCTCTGTACACACAGGAAAATACAGACATAGCAGTTACCTAGTATGTAAGGACCATCATGGTGGCCACTAGTCACATGTGGCTTCCTACAGCTAAACTAATTAAAATCAAGTGCTTAACAGCTACTAGTGGACAGCTGCCATACGGGACAAGGTTGCTTTGGAAAGTGGCACTGCTGGGACTTAGTCTCGGGTCTTTCATATCTAAAAACATGCTCTTAATCACTAAACCACATGACTTATAGTAATGCTACTTTAAAAAGCAATTAGTTGACTGATTTAAAATTTATAAACTTAAAAAACTACTAACAAATCCAGAATGCACTACATAAATTTAAAATCTTAATACAAATACTGTGTGGCCATGGTTCATGTGCACACGAACTTTTTATGGCCACGCTGTGTATTACCCAAAAACTGAATACAAAACACAAAAAGAAAAAACCCAGACCCACGTGTTCAATACACACACATTAACGTGGTTTTGTTTGATAAATCTTGTCGTGATAAATAATGAGACCACAACTTTTATTAACAACTTTTAATAGCCCGAGAAGGAGAACATGTTTTAGTTACACACACAAACACCTCCATATAAAATGAACTTCAACAGGTGAAACTCAGCATCTTTGAATTGAAACGTAAGTGCAACATGATCCAGCGGTTCTCAACCTGTGGGTCACGACCCCTTTGGGGGTCGAACAACCTTTCACAGGGGTCACCTAAAACCACTACATACACCCTGTACAAATACAGGTGTATGAAAATAATTTTATGATTGGGGGTCACCACAACATGAGGAACTGTATTAAAGGGTCGCGGCATTAGCAAGGTTGAGAAACACTCTGATAAAGTAAAGAATTTCCACACATAATACTGAATACACAATTTAAGCTTTATGTAAATATAGTTAAATAAATTCATATATCAATTTCTGAATTAATAAATTAAGAGAAGAAGCTGAAAAATGAAATACCCATGTCCAAAAACAAGCATTATGACAACTGACTGTGGCAAGGCTGAATCCCCAAGTCAACTGTAGAGGAGAAAAGCCCGCAGACCCTGGGCGGCCTTAGACCTCTGCCCCGAGCTCATCGGAGCTTATCACGCCGCCTTTTGTCAGTTTCCCTTTGTCCTTTTCCTGTGATATTCTTAACTTTCTGAGTAATACTGTTAACACGTATAACATGCATATTTCATTCAAACCTACTTATGCAAAGTTGGCTGGTTCTGCTCTCTCCAACCCACAAAAAGAAATAATATTAAAATTGCCAACAATTTACAGACGCTTCTCCTAAATGACTGTATTTCATACCAAAGTATTCAATGGGCGATATCAATCCACTACTCTTTCAACAGGTCTTAATTCTGGCATCCTTCTCCAGCTCAAGCAACACCATTTGCTAAGTTCATTCTAGTATTTCAGGGTTCTTTTTGGTTTATGTCTATTTGTTTTTAATAACATGGCCTCTAAGCACAAGTCAACTTTTTCATCTGGCATTCAAAAAGTGAATCTCTTCCTAGGGTGAGAGAAAAAATGGCTGCCATAGTCTATGCCCAGGGTGGCACCTGGTAAGAATTTCATGGCAGTGATTTTGGCTACGTATTGCTCTACTGTGAATGCTACATTTTACAAGTTTTAAACATTATTCCCTTTGTGTTGGTTCTAGTGCTTAACAAGGACCCTATCCTCCTTAGATCCTTGTTAAGAACCTTAACTGAAGTCCTTCTTAAGAATTCCAGCCTATTCAAAAATATCATAGCAAATCAATCAATCAAACATCAACTTTATTACTCAGCTCACATACCTGGTAAGAAAAAGGCAACAGAAGAATCAACTAAACAAAAAGTACCACCATTTACTGACACTGTACCAAGTATGTTATTTCTATGTTATCTCAATGACAATTACAATCTGCCTACGGGAAAGGCATTAGCACACCGACTGTCAAGGGAGAAATCATCTGTAAGGGGTGGAATAGTACAATGCACAGGAATCCAAAGAAACCCAAAGAGGAAACTGGAACCAGGGATCAAGGAACGTTTCCCGAAAGGCACGCACAAGGTGAAACAGTTAAAGGAATGGACTTCTAAGCTGAATGAAGAGGGAAAATGATGTTTTAAAGAAACTGGGCGGTGCCTGTGGCTCAAAGGAGTAGGGTACAGGCCAGAAGTGGTAGGTTCAAACCCAGCCTCGGCCAAAAACTGCAAAAAGAAAAAAAGAAATTACCTAGAATTGGCACTTTTTAGCACCAAAACATTCTTTAACATTATAAGGCCAGTGATCTTTTTTTTTTCAGCCTGGACCCTTTTAAGAACCTCACATTGGGCGGTGCCTCTGGCTCAGAGGTTAGGGTGCCAGCCCCATATACCTAGGGTGATGGGTTCAAACCCAGCCCCAGTCAAACTGCAACCAAAAAATGGCTGGGCATTGTGGCAGGAGCTGGTAGTCCCAGCTATTCAGGAGGCTGAGGCAAGAGAATCACTTAAGCCCAGGAGTTGGAGGTTGCTGTGAGCTGTGATGCCACTGCACTCTACTGAGGGCGATAAAGTGAAACTTTGTCTCTAAAAAAAAATAAAAATTAAAAAAAAAAGGTTCTCACATTTATGGACCCTCTTCCCTATTAAAAATTGCATGAGGCAAAAGTTCTCCCTGCAATTACAGAAGGCTCCTGAACTCCTAGAGACACAGAAGTCCATCTAATTTAAGAATGTCTTCTATGCATTTAGGCAGCAAGGAACCGTCAGAAATTTTAAGAACAATTCCAGTTCCATCTTAACAGGATAGAAAGACCTATTTTCAGATCTACACAATGGACCTGAGATCAAGTTTTTAAAACATACACTATTGTTATTATACTGTGTGTATTATTTAGGACTTTCACTTAATAAATCTTAAACATTTTTTGTCATGCCATAAAATATTCTTCCAATATCCAAAGGAATGATATTGGAAGACCAACGTGTGACCAATCCCCATCCGTCAAACAAGGGGATTTTGAATTGATTATAAAAGTAAGGAGTTTACAAATTAAAATCTGTAGTGAATATTCTCATAATTCAATAATAATTCTCTCACTTGAAATATGCATAACTTTTATGAGAGTAAAGCAACTAATATTAAAAACCCAGGACTGGGTCATAAAAGTATTTTCCATTTGTTAATTCTGAGATAATCTCATCACAATCACAATAAAGTACTAAACACAAGTCGAGAGACCAAGGTCCAGCCTTGGTTCCATATGGACCTGGGCAAATCCCCAGAATGTCATTTCCTCATCTGTAAAATGAAGAAGCTGTATTATATCTAACACAACTTCTAAAAGCCCCAGGGCCTGTGCTCTTTTTCAAATCAGCCAAACCTTCATTTGAAAACAGTAAAGTTGTCTTATCTAGGAATGGCTGTCCATGTCCCTGGCATTTCTGTTACTTTGGTCGCAATTTTTTTCTGCTCCATTCCTGCCACTTTCTTCTCCGCAGAGAAGAGACAATTTTAGGAGTATTCAAGTCCTATATTATAACAAAAGCAAAGTAAGGAATCTGACAGATGGAAGAACAGGTAAAGATAGAACCAGGAAAAGCACATAAAAGAATAAAGGACTGAACAGCTTAAACAGTTATGCGTGTTTGAGAAGGAAGTCATCCTATTTACTCAAAAAGCTCAATTTCACTTTCTATCCAGTTGGGGAGGGGGTGGTAAGAAAATAAAGGGCACATTCACACATGCATATCTGAAGACACCCGCAAAGTGTTCCAAACATTTCTTGCTATTCTTCCAAAATGTAGAGTTGCGGTTTAAACCTTGTTTGGTTTAGGGAAGCACTGCTGAATGTCCCATGCGATGTTATGGTGTCTTTTAGGCAGCAGGGTGGAGGGTTAAGTGTTGACAAGTCAAAGGCAGTGAGAAGCAGACAGATGGCAGACAGATGTTGCAGAGTGGAGAACAGGATGAAGGCTGACTCACTTTCCTTCCCTCCTGGCACGGGGACAGCAGCTAACTGCTCCCTGCTGCTCTTTTCTCTATGAAAGTGAAGACAAAGCTTACCCGGCTGTGAGGAAGCTCACTGGGCAGACAGCCACAGGAGAGCACCTGTGTGAGGCAGAGAAGGAATCCTCCTTACAGTCTCAAAGCTCTTGTCATGGAGCAAGGCTGCTTGGAATGTAAAGGAACTACACAGGAAAACCTTCTTCTCAATGACTCGACTGATAAATAGGTAAAATAATTATTGTGAGCTAAAATAAAATCTTAAGCCCCTCAGCTGACTTGGCCAACAGGATCCCATATATACCTAAAGTTGAGCTGCTGAACACGAGGAGAGTCAGCCCAGCCCATCATGCCCCTTCCCTGCTTGGAGCTACCCCAAGTCACCCACTAACAGGCCTGAGGCTGTGCAAGGCAAAGCTCACCATACCTTGGTCATCCACCGACTCAACAGACTCCGTGGAGTCTCTGATTAACAGACTTCCTTACACATTCTAACCATTTAGACAAGGCTTCACATTCCCTTAAACAATCACCTATAATCCCTTCCTTCCATATGCCCTGCCTTTTTAGGCGAAACCATCTTCCATATATTGATTTATGACTTGATATGTAATTCCTGTCTCCCTGAAATGTATAAAACCACCCAACCATGGAGAGACCACTTGCTCAAGGCTTCTTGGGCCTGGCTCAAGTCACACATAGTGAGCTCAGAATAAACATCCTTGCCTCGGCACCCATAGTTCAGTGGTTAGGGCACTGCCACATGCACCTCAGCTGGTGGGCTTGAACCCAGCCCAAGCCTGCTAAACTACAACAATAACGACAAAAAAAAAAAAAAAATAGCTGGACATTGTGACAGGCGCCTATAGTCCCAGCTACTTGGGAAGCTGAGGCAAAGGAATCACTTAAGCCCAAGAGTTGGAGGTTGCTGTGAGCTGTGACGCCACAGCACTTTACCATGGGTTACAAAAAATAAATAAATAAATAATAAACCTCCTTAAATTATTTCACAGATTTTAGGTTCTTTTCCATTGCCATTGCTAAAGAAAGAAAAGGCTAAGTTAAAGTTCACTACTCATGGCTTGGCGCCCCGTAGCACAGTGGTTACGGTGCCAGCCACATACACACAGGCTGATAGGTTTGAAACCACCCCAGGCCAGCTAAACAACAATGACAACAGCAATAAAAAAATAGCCAGGCATTGTGGCAAGCGCCTGTAGTCCCAG
The DNA here is from genome assembly GCA_963573935.1 of Arctocebus calabarensis. Classification (NCBI taxonomy): domain Eukaryota; kingdom Metazoa; phylum Chordata; class Mammalia; order Primates; family Lorisidae; genus Arctocebus; species Arctocebus calabarensis. Next base: position 8,365 of record CAUYON010123687.1, on the reverse strand, counting down.
CTACTCGGGAGGCTGAGGCAAGAGAATCGCTGAGGCCCAAGAGCTGGAGGTTGCGTGATGCCATTGCACTCTACCAAAGGCAACATAGTAACACTCGGTCTCAAAAAAAAAAAAAAGTTCACTACTCACTTGCCAAAAGCTGTCAAGTTAATATCCACTTGACCCTATATTCAAAGCTGAATAGAAATTTTAATTCTTTTTTCAGTAGTTATAACACTTAGGAGCAATTTCCTATGTACCTACTGTACCTAGCACTGGGCTCTAATCCTTCACCACACCACTATGAAGAGGCACTAATCTCATTGTCTGAGACCAAAGTTCAGAGAGACCACATAAGGAGTTCTCACAATGCACAAACAGCTCAACTGCAACTCAAATTCACTGTCAAGCTAAGAAACTCTAACAGAACAATTTGCTCAGAGACTCATGATCTATACTTCAAAAGTAAACTTTTCATTAACTCTTAGCTGCAAAGAGTTATTATTCAATTGAGATCCTTCCATTTCTTTCAACCTCCCATTTCCTTTTTTATTTTTATTTTTTGCAGTTTTTGGCCAGGGCTGGGTTTGAACCCGCCACCTCCAGCCTATGAGGCCAGGGCCCTACTCCTTTGAGCCACAGGTGCTGCCCGTTTCATTTCCTCTTTTTCCTCCAGTTTAGTACTCTCAGCTCCAAAGGAAGAATGAAGCAGTTGGGGAAAAGCCATCTGATGTCATTTAGGGGCTGTGTAGCCTCAGGCAAATTATTTAATCTGTGCTCTCCAGTTTCCTTATCTATAAAATAGAAATAGTAATTACATCATAAATTGTGAAGGTTAAATAATACACTGTATATAAAGCTCCTAAAATACAGATATCCAGTAGTAACTTTCTTTCATTTTCTGTGACAAAAGGATACATTCTTTTTTTGTTTTTGTTTTTTGAGACAGAGTCTCGCTTTATGGCCCTCAGTAGAGCGCTGTGCCATCGTAGCTCACAGCAACCTCAAACTCTTGGGCTCCAGAGATTCTCTTGCCTCAGCTTCCCAATTAGCTGGGACTATAGGTGCCCGTCACAATGCCTGGCTATTTGTAGAGACGGAGTCTCACTGTAGCCCAGGCTGGTCTTGAACCTATGAACTCAGGCAATCCACCTGCCTTGGCCTCCCTGAGTGCTGGGATTACAGGTGTGAGCCACCGCCCCCAGCAAAAGGGTACATTCTAAACTTTCATTTTTAAGCACAAGACACTGAAAAGGGGAAACAAAACAGCACCAGTTCTCAAATCTGGTGAAATTATCTCCTAGTGACCTCCTTAAGAAAGAACTAAAGAGTAGAAACATAAATTCTGAAGTTAGAGGTGCCAACAAGAAAAATCAAGGAACAGTATATGCAGAAGTGTGCAGAAGAATACACACATTCACACATAAAATGACTAAAAGAGAGAAATTAATGTGAAAAGAGCACAGTACAGTGTCTTCCGCCAGGCTCTGAGCCATAACCTGGGCTCATGAACCTCAATCAAGAGCAGGTGTCCCAGGCAGCACCTATGGCTCAGCGAGTAGGGTACCGGCCCCATATACCGAAGGTGGCGAGTTCAAATCCGACCCCACTGAACTGCAAAAAAAAAAAAAAAAGAACAGGTGTCCCTCTCTTCTCACTGCCAGTCTCAAAATGAAGAGCTACTTACCTGGGCTCAGGGAGCAGATACTAAACCCCCCGTGGTTTAAGCTGCATCTCACCAGCTAATTTTTGCTATTGCTAATTCTTTATTGCTTCTAATGGAAAACCTGTCATATAATTTAGCAAAAATTGTCTTGTACAGTTTGTTTCCATACATATTTTCTGCGCAGACTGTAAACTCAATTAAAACAAAAATAATATACACTCAATATATTTATCACAGTTGTATGCCTTAGCAAGCATTGACTAAACATAAAATACCGTGAGAGTAAGTTCTAGCTTTCTACTTTAGATAGCCCTTTCAAATTTAATGGACCCAATCCCTACAGCAAAGTGAAAATACATTTTTTTCTTCTATGTGCCCTTGAACTCTAGAATAATCTCATCAGAAAACCAATGAGCTATTCTCTCAAATAATCGAACACCATCCCTTCTCCACCCTTCTGCTTCAATACTACAAATAAAAGACTGTTCCACATATCCACGTATACATTTTGGGATGCAGCCAGTGTCAAGACGTCTATATTCCTAGATATAGTGTCCACCTTCCTGGACACATCCTTTTAATTTTCCTGCTCCCCTTGGCTTGAGATCAGTGTGAACTCAAAAATGGAAAAAGAGTTCTATGACAGTTTAGAACATAGAATATGAAGTGATAAAAGAACATAAAACTTTAAAAGACAAGTTATGAGGCAGTTCAAGTTGAAATTTTATTATTTTGAAAGCTACAGGATTTTGAGTACCTTCATTTTTTTTTTTTGAGACAGAACCTCAAGCTGTCACCCTGGATAGAGTGCTGTGGCTTCACAGCTCACAGCAACCTCCAATTCCTGGGCTCAAGCGAGTCTCCTGCCTCCGCCTCCCAAGTAGCTGGGACTACAGGCGCCCGCCACAACGCCCGGCCATTTTTTTGGTTGCAGCTGTCATTGTTTCTTGGCGGGTCCGGGGGCTGGATTCGAACCCGCCAGCTCAGGTGTACGTGGCTGGCGCCTTAGCCCGTTGAGCCACAGGCGCCAAGCCTGTCCAAACTTTTTAAGAGCTTCAGCTTGTAAGATCAGGTAGCTACAGTCTATTTCATGGATTTGATGTGGGAAAACATTCAAGTACACTAATAATATGGTATCTCCTCACATTCTAATTTTCAAAAACCCAGATTTTCTTAGAATTCATAAAAAAACAACATCAAAAGACTTCTAAGTGAGGTTCTGAAAGATTTTTTAATATATGTAATTTAAGACTTTAAGTTTGAACTCTGGCATTTATTTTGGCTACTTATTACTCTTGAGTTTGGGTTTTAGTTCAGATTTGATGAGATAAAATTTATTTTGCTCTCCACTTACAATGGTCTTAATTATATAACCATCTGTTAAGTGTTAAACTAGATGCTGAAAGAAACAAAAACATGAAATGAAAATGTTTACTAAAAGAAAAATAGGAAAATAAAATTTGAAGCATTAGCATTATCAATCATTACTTTGTATTTTAAAACACGTACTAGTTATTGCTGTGCCAATGTAGTACATTTCAGTCAAAGAATCTACTATTTGTTTGAGATTCCTCACACAGCCAACAGCTAGTGCTACAAGCAACTCAAAACCAGCATTAATTGTAGCTGGTGAACTACAGACTGGAATAGCCTGTTCAGCTGGGAGCTCTCCATTTCTCACATACTGTAGGTAAACATTGGATGCAGGGAAGATGAAATCATCTATCAATTCCTAAAAAGTTAAAAAAAAGAGATTACATAATTAATAATGATAGATAGTTCTGGGGAAAAAAAAGAAATGTCTCTTACAAGAAAATAATTTTAAAATTATTTGTCAGAATTTAAAATCTTATTATATCAGAAAATTTACTTAGATTTTCTAATAAAAAGATCCTATTCAAAATACTATTATAGTTAACAAATATACCTAATTTCCTACATTAAAAAATCTTTAAATAGTAAAAAGATTTCAAGTATTTACATTTTAAAAATAAGTATACTTGGTTCAGTGTCCGTAGCACAGTGGTTACAGTACTGACCACATGCACCGAGGATGGCGGGTTCGACCCGGCCAGGGCCAGCTGAGCAACAACAACAATGCAACAACAACAAAAAACAGCCGGGCGATATGGTTGGTGCCTGTAGTCCCAGCTACTTGGGAGGCTGAGGCAAGAGAATCACTTAAGCCCAAGAGTGTGAGGTTGCTATGAACTGTGACGTCACAGCACTCTACTGAAGGTGACACAGTGAGGCTCTGTCTCAAAAAAAGAAAGAAAAAAAAAAAGCATACTCTTTTAATGAAATGCTTACCAAAAATAAACCCATTTGAATAAAATACTTTTATTTACTTGAGTTACCGCTTAACATGAAGAAACTCATTTAAAGAAATAGGGTATACAAGATACATTTTTATGAAACAGGTTTGCCTCATTTTAATAGCCTGATGGAACAACTACAATTTTCTAAACAGAAGCATTAAATAATGCTTATTTACTTTACACTGAAATTGTTTTACACATAAATCTAGAAACATCTCTTGAATAAAGGCACAACTACTTTTAAAAAAAATCATAATCCTGATAGCAGTTTTTAAAAATTAAAGAGAAACGGTCAAGATAATACACCAAAGACATAGCTATAAGTTAATCAGACAGATTTGATGATAAACATTTAGGTCGGGACATCTTGTTTAGGACCAAGAACAAAAGAACTTACTTTAATGAGATTGGCACCTCCTTTTTCACAACCAATGTGAAACTTTTTCTCAGGAGTTTGAAAGGCCAGCAACTCCTTTGTCACTCCAAGGTGGCCTTCCAAGATGGTCTCTTCCATACCTGATTCACCAGTTCTTTTAACATCATCCTGCCCACAGGAAAAAAAAAATATATCAGATGCCTATTTTTTTTTTTTGAGACAGAGCCTCAAGCTATCACCCTGGGTAGAGTGCTATGACATCACAGTTCACAGCAACCTCCAATTCCTGGGCTCAAGTGAGTCTCCTGCCTCCGCCTCCCAAGTAGCTGCGACTACAGGCACCTGCCACAACGCCCAGCCATTTTTTGGTTGCAGCCGTCATCGTTGCTTGGCGGGCCCGGGCTGGATTTCAACCCACCAGCTCAGGTGTACGTGGCTGGCGCCCTAGCCCGTTGAGCCACAGGCGCTGAGTCTTTTAAAAATAATTTTATGAAATCATAATTGTGTACATTGGTGCAATCATGGGGCACGATGTGCTTACTTCATATATAATCAAAAACATTTTGATCATACTGTTAGAGATAGCCTTCATGGCATTTTCTTAATCACTATATGAAGATATTGATATTCTACATTTAATAAGTTTCACCAGTACCCTGTTAAGATGCACCGTAGGTATGATCCCACTAATTGCCCTCCCTCCACTCATCCTCCCCCCTCCCCTCATCAGACTCATTTTTGATGAAAACAATTCAAGAATACTTAAATGAGAATTGGCAAAAAGGTCCAAATTACTTAAAATGGAGGAAGCTGAATTATCAGTATTTCAAGTAAGCAAAACAATATTCTTTGGTCCTTTGTGTTGTTCTTTGGAGTTTTCTATTTAAGAAAAATGCTCAAAACTATAAACCAAGCCAGGCATGGTGGCTCATGCCAATATATATATCCTAGTACTTTGAGAAGCTGAGGCAGATGGATTTACTTGAGTTTAGGAGGTGAGACCAGCCTGAGCGAGAGAGATCCCATCTCTACTACAAATAGAAAAACTAGCTGGGCATTGTGGCAGGCCCCTGTACTCCCAGGTACTCAGGAGTGTGAGGCAAGAAGATTGCTTGAACCTAAGAGTTTGAGGCTGCTGGGAGCTGCGATGTCATGGTACTCTACCCTAGGGCGACTATCTCAAAACAAAACACCAGAAAAAAAAAGGAAAAAAAAAAAGAAAAGAAAAGAAACTAAAACTATAAATAATTTATTAACAAAACACTCTATTTGCTAATAATGGTCACGATAAAATAGTATTAACCGCTGCAACTTACCCTAATTCTTTTAAGCCAATCAATTTCATTATTGAGAAGAACTTCAGCATTGGGCATGTTAATGTTACTATTGTAAGCATAGTTAAGAAGATGCCTCAAAAGAGTGAAATAGTCAGCTGAATGTTTCGCTCTCTCTCTGGCGGTGCTCTGAAAATAATGAAGAATATGAATTTACATGTCCATGCTCAGAATACTTAAAAAACCCCAGAGTTAACAACAGCAGATGACTAAAATAAATTATTACTATTTTATGTGTTAAATACAGACTGATTCAACATTAATGCTAAACTCATAAATTTCTGAATATTCCCTGTTTAAAGAATTACATTGATAGGCATACTAAAAAAGTCTCACCCCCAAAACGGTAAAGAGCAGAGTAATGAAGAAAAGAAGAGGCCGATGTCCCATGCAACATCTGGTGCACATTAAAAAGAACTGCTCCTGTGCCACCTGACGAACAGTTCTGAAACAAAAATGATTCACATTTAATCTATTATTTTCATTTTTTCTAAGAAGATTCTAACACCATTCTCAACTGGCAGGGAGAGTGTAAGGGAGCATAAATTAAGGTCTCAAGCCAGCAGCACCTAATAGGTGAAGCTGTATGCCTAGGACTATTATCTTCAAATTGTCACTATTTGAGAGACACCTTCTAACATGTCTTCCTTGAAAAAGGCTAGAAATGTTCCCCTAGATATCAAATGCTCTAAAATAAGTCTTATGCATCTTTGTAGACTCATACTTTCATTTAATTGTGTTTTGGAACAACAGCTTGGTACGAATTCTGTAACAATTATAGTAAAGACATTATGGCAGCTGTTCATTATATCATACCTATTGGTTCTAAAACCACAGTCCCCAGGATGAGCAAAATCAGCATTATCTGGGAACTTGTCAGAAAGGTTAATTCTTAGGCTCCACCCCAGACCTAATGAATGAGAAATACTGGGGGTGGGGCCCAGCAGTAGGTTAATAAACCCTTCAAGTGATCCTGATGTGTGCCTAAGACTGAAAACCATTGTATTATACAAGATTCTCTTATGATGACCTGTGGGAAAAACTTATCTCTGGACCTGTACTGAGAATTTTACCTACCATTATGGATCTACCTTTTTAAAAAATATATTACATACTACATAGATCTCATTAGAAAAAAAAAAAATGCTTCCAGAGGGCATAGATAGCATTTATTTTATTTATTTATTTATTATTTATTTTTGAGACAAGAGTCTCACTACATCACCCTCGGTAGAGTGCCGGGCGTCACAGCTCACAGCAACCTCAAACTCTTGGACTTAAGCAATTCTCCTGCCTCAACCTCCCAAGTAGCTGGGACTACAGGGGTCTACCACAACGCCTGGCTATTTTTTGGTTGTAGTTGTCATTGTTTGGCAGGTCTGGGCTGGATTCGAACCCACCAGCTCTGGTGTATGTGGCTGGCGCCTTAGCTGCTTGAGCTATAGGCGCCAAGCCCGGTTTATTAATTTTTAAAGAAGTATGCAACCCAAATAGAGTAGGGGGATCCATAAAGAGTTGGTGCTTGTCAATTCCTGATCAAACTCCCCTGAGCATATGCAGACTTCTACAGTGCAGCCCTCACAAGAAACATTTCTGTTGACAAATACTGTAGAATCTGATCATCTGTTATCACTTCTATTACAGCCATACTTCCGACCATTGTCATCTTTTATTTGAATTAATAAAATAGTCTATCTGCTTTTCCTGCTACTCTACATCCTATTCTCAGTAAGAATAAACTTACAATGTTAAGTGAAAGCTTATCATTTCTCTGTTCAAAACCCTCCAATGGATTCCCATCTCATTTAGGGTCAAAGTCAAATGTCTTTTTTAACAGTGAGGGACCTATTAAAATCCTTACAATGCCAGGCACAGTAGCTCATGCTTGTACTCCCAGCACTTTGGGAGGTTAAAGAGGGAAGATCTCTTGAGGCCAGGAGTCATAGACCACCCTAGGTAATAAAGCAAGATCCAATCTCTACAAAAAGTAAAGCTAGTTGGGTGTACTGGCACATGTCTGCAGTCACAGCTACTCAGGAGGCTGTGGCAGTAGAATCACCTGAGCCCAGGAGTTTGAGGCTGCAGTGAGCTATGATTGCACCATTGAACTCCAGCCTGGGTGAACCCTGTCTCTTTATTATTTTATTGTATTTTATTTTTTTGAGACAGAGCCTCAAGCTGTCACCCTGGGTAGAGTGCTGTGGCATCACAGCTCACAGCAACCTCCAACTCCTGGGCTCAAGAGAGTCTCCTGCCTCCGCCTCCCAAGCAGCTGGGACTACAGGTGCCCATCACACCAGGCCATTTTTTGGTTGCAGCCGTCATTGTTGTTTGGCGGGCTTGGGCTGGATTCAAACCTGTTAGCTCAGGTGTATGTGGCTGGCGCCTTAGCCCATTGAGCCACAGGTGCTGAGCCAACTCTGTCTCTTTAAAAAAAAAAAAAAAAAAATTCTTGGCTCAGCGCCTGTGGCTCAGCGGGCTAGGGTGCCAGCCACGTACACCTGAGCTGGCAGGTTCGAATCCAGCCCGGGCCCCCCAAACAACGATGACCGCTGCAACCAAGAAATGGCCCGGCATTGTGGCAGATGCCGCTAGTCCCAGCTACTTGGGAGGCAGAGGCAGGAGACTCACTTGAGCCCAGGAATTGGAGGTTGCTGTGAGCTGTGATGCCACAGCACTCTATCCAGGGTGA
>CAUYON010123685.1:0-44498 GCA_963573935.1 Arctocebus calabarensis | reverse complement strand
TTCTTTCTTTCTTTCTTTCTTTCTTTCTTTCTTTCTTTCTTTCTTTCTTTCTTTCTTTCTTTCTTTCTTTCTTTCTTTCTTTCTTTCTTTCTTTCTTTCTTTCTTTCTTTCTTTCTTTCTTTCTTTCTTTCTTTTTTGTGGAAACAGAGTCTCACTCTATCGCACTCGGTGGAGTGCTGTGCAGTCACAGCACACAGCAACCTCCAGCTCTTGGGCTCAAGCGATTCTCTTGCCTCAGCCTCCCAAGTAGCTGGGACTACAGGCGCCCGCCACAGCACTCAGCTAATTTTTGATGCAGTTCGGCTGGGGCTGGTTTGAACCCACAGCCCTCGGTATATGGGGTCGGTGCCCCACTCGCTGAGCCACAGGTGCCGCCCAGTCACAGTTTTCTGTACACAATAGAATTCATGTTGAAGAGAAACTCTACACATATGAGGCACTTGACAAATGCTTAACTTGTGCCCAATGCATTGTCTAAATGAAAAATTTATAACAGAGAAGTCCTGGTAAAATGTGAAGAAAGATTTGAATCCTATTACCAGGATTCAGTACATAACAGAATTCATAGATAAATTATATATATGTGAAGAATGTGACAATGTCTTTAAAGATTTCTCATGCTTTCCTTCCTTCCTTCCTTCCTTCCTTCCTTCCTTCCTTCCTTCCTTCCTTCCTTTCTTTCTTTCTTTCTTTCTTTCTTTCTTTCTTTCTTTCTTTCTTTTGTGTGCAATTTTAGCCGGGGCCAGGTTTGAAACTGCCATCTGCAGTATATGGGGCCAGAGCCCTACTCCTTGAGCCACAAGTGCCACCTGCGATAGATAATTTTTTAAAAATCACTAAATATATAATTTCCAATAAAGTAAGTTAGATAAGGAAAACAGCACAGGCTAGTCTGTGGAGAAGCCTCGTTTCCATACAGGACTGCAGTCAAGGGAGTCAGTCCTTTCCGAGGGGACACCTTTTGTCTGAGGATGCAGCTCACCCAACTCTGTCTCTGCTATTTACAAGAGAAACTAAGGAAGAACTTTTAAACAAATATGATCATCTATGTTTACTTTTCTCATTAACACAATATGTATATAAAGTAAAAATTTGGGGAAAGTATATGTTGGGGTTTTGTTAGTTAGTTTATTTGTTTAATGTGGAGAGAATGATTCTGGCAAAATATGCCTGATGGTTAGAAGAACCATCATTATCTTGGTTAATTTAGTGGAGGTTTGTCAACTCGTTAGTTCATTCAAAATAAATAACTTCTTTTGTCTTTACTTCCACTTTCTCCATTGCTACTTGGTTTTCAGAGACACTGTAGAGAAACACAGGGCATTTGCTAGGAAATATTGCTGTAATGTCCCAGAGTTGACTCTATTTCTGTCAACCAGGAATAATTCAGATACCTTCGATTTGCTTCATTATTTATTGTTTTGTAAAATGTTTACAGGATACTTGAGCTCTGTAAAAAATAAATAAATAAATAAATAAGAAAGTGTCTCTCTGGCCCAAGGACATGTAATTTAACTTAGACAATTCAGACGTAAAACACAACAGCTGGGAAACTGGTTCATTTTCAGGTAAAAACAAACCTGAGTTTCTCATACTTGTTTGTGGAGGTTGAAAACTGACTATGGGATATTAAAATCATAAACAAAAGAATATGCAGAGATAAAAATGGAGAAATAAGCATTGCTGTCCTTCTTTATTTTTTATATTTCAGCCAAATTACGAGATACATTTTATCTCTAGAAATGGAATGATGGGAACAAAGCTCAGAAAGCTGACATGAGCAAGTAGGTTTTCCATTTGCTTCCTGGGGGATGTAAACAACTAAAATAGATAGGGAAAGGTAAAATAAAATCCAAAACTAAGTGCAAAATGAGATTAAATAAATCTTTTTCTTATATAGCTGAAGTATTTCCCTAGAGAGTATGAAAATGCCATGATTATCAAATCACTTACCTAAAAACAGTGTGAAAGAAATTATTAAATATAAATATAAGACCATAATGAAAGAGCAAAACCTATTAAATACTCTAGATTAAAAAATCTGGGCTAAGAATAGACATTGTCTCTTCATTAACAATCAGCTGAGTTATGCGTACTAACCCTTCAACATAAATCTTTGCAAGGAAGTGAGGTAGAGAGATTCTTCAGAGACAGAATGGTTTTCAATAAGTTGCACCCCAAAGTTTGGCCTATAGAGTCAGATGCCATGGAAAGTTTAGGAGGGCACTCTTCATCTTCATATTACCATCTATATTTCACAAAGAAATTCCTATTTCACTACGAAATGCTGAAATCAAATAGGCTCCTTACATTCCTCAGTTAGTGGAGTCAATGAAGGAAAAGCAAGTTCAATTTACTTATGAATGAAGTTTGGATAAATTTTAGGATTCAGTGTTGCTCAGTGGAGAGCAATCAATAGCTTACATTATGTACATTGCATTGATGAACAAACGGAAATTGTGTGGGATTTGTGTTCCCAGAGAGAGAGAGAGGAGTGAGGAAGGAAGGTTACAGACATTCTCAAACAAATGTTACTTCCTATCAATTTTGTTGACCCAAATAATGTATGTCACCAAAAATATCTTGCCTGTAATTACAAGAAATTGTTGCCAATATTTTGGTTATGTATTTATACTCACCTTTTCAAACTGCCCTGGAAGAAATGGAAGAGGAAAATAATCACCCTAATCTGGGTTATTTAACATGGAACTCTAGGAATTAAAGCTATAGAATCTATAGAGATTAAATAGGAAATTTGATTCCCAAGCTTTTGAAAGTCGTATCTTTTCAAATCATTCAGTGGGTTTTATTCACTGTGCTTATCCCACTGTAAAATTAGATGTACAAAGAAATGCATAATTCTTGTATTTGTGTTTGGTTATAAATCTTGAGAACAAGCTTCGGCTACAGTTATTTAAAACTATGCTCCCTGACCACATTTGCACTTGTTCCCCCCTATAGGTGGTTAAACATATGTAGGCAGATACTTGTTAACATGCATTTGGTTGTGAAGCTAAATACAGCTTTCCTCACAATCCGTTGGTGAAGTATGAGGATGAATTGCATTTTGTGGGTCAGAGGTCCCAGTTCCTGGTCTGGCTTGATTACTTGGCCGAACTAGCGAGTTCAACTGAGGCCCCAACAAATAGAAAGTGAAAAGGTGAAGAAACCACAAGTCAAACTGGAGCAGCACAGGCAGCAAACAGAAAGCAAAAGAAGCTTCACGCAGGCTTCCGTGTAACAAAGAGAGATTTTGTTTAAGAACAAAGAGAAAGCTTAGAGCACTTCCAAAGAGAGTTGAAAGTGAGTTCTTCTCACAGAGAGAAGAGAGGGACAGAAGCGCAAAGGCCTCCTAGCAGCATAAATATCCTCTTTCTTCCTGTTTAATATTGTTTGTGACTCTTCCACTGTTCACTTTGTACCTCCAGACAACTTTGTCCTTTTCTATTGGTCACCGATTTCCTAGGTTACTCAAACCCACGTTCTTTTCCCTCTCTGGTGAGAAGGAATGAGTGTTAATCACAGAGTTCCCATAATGATTCCATGGGCTCTCCAGCCTTCCCTGTCAGCAGGCCAAGGTTATCTTCCATTCCCTTTGAGGCTACTTTGACTCCTCAGATGTGCATGCTAATTGTCAAGAATAAATTAAATATTAAGGAATACAATGGTAGTGCTGAAGAGGAAGTTCAAACATGCCATTTGTAGGTATAGACAGACCCAAGGAGGGAGGCATAAAGGCTAATAAGTAAAAAAAATACTATGTATTTTGACTTCTTAACCTATGATCCATAAACTCTGCTTGGTCCATGGGCCTCTAGATAGTACTTTAGGGTTTTTATTGTTAATAACTTCCTGAAAGAAGAGAGTCACACTGAATTGAGGTTTATTAAGCCAAGATTTTAAGGTGAAGAACACAGCTCTCAAAATATCTGTTGTGTACTGGGCTCTGTATATAAGATGTTGAGAAATTCACCTTTAAAGGGAAAAGGGGGTATACAGGAGAGTCAGAGGGTTGAGGAGGTGAGCAGTGAGGCAATCGATGGTATCCTTGTGAAGTTCTGTTTGGTGCTCAACAAATGTTCATGTATTAAAATGAATGTTCAATAAAAGGGAGGAAATGACACTGTCATGAATCTTTCATATCTCTTTCTTGATTTGCATCTTTGGAGGTAAACTCGTATTGACATTTAAGCGTTTATTTAGGCTATAGTCCTAAGGTTGTAATAGAGATGCACTCATTTAATAGGGGCTGTGTATCTTGAAGTGCGGTTTTGGGGCTGAAGGAAATAATTATTTTAACCCAGAATATATTTCTTTGTCATATTTTGAGATGGCTGAGGGCAAATAGGAACAATGCTATGAGGATGTCTAGGTGGAAAGGGTTGGAGAGAGATTTGCATTCATTAGGTGTCTGTTAAATGCAGGCAGACCCTGCCTATTTGATTTGAGACAGATTTGCTGAGATTCTGAGGTCCTTAAAGGTCCAAGTAAAAATATTTCCTTTTGGGTTGTTATCATGAAGCTTCTCTGCATAAAAGACCACGTTGTTGTTAGCCAGGCCTTACTCCTGCCCACATCCAGTCCACCAAAAAAAAAAAGCAAAGACTCGGTGCATCATTTTTTGAGCCCTTTAGCCTTTTCATTTCGTGAAACAGGAGGATGTCAGCACTTGTGTGACTCAGTTCCAAGGTCCAGTTCTCCTATGGCATAATGAATTTTGGGGCATCCTGAGATTTTTCTTTTTCTATTACACTGTGTATGCCAGTCTGTATGTGTTTACTTTCGTTTTGTTGGACAAAGTCCAATAAATTCTCAAAAGGCACTTAGAAAAAAAAGAAACACAATTTAAGATTGGTGTAAACATCCATTTTGTAAAATTTTATTCCAGTACATTTCCATTTCCATTACTATGGCTGTTTCAAAAAGTATCCGAATGTTGAGGAACAATAAGACTCAGAAAGTACGCCGTCATAGCTCAGCACCTGTTGCTCAGTGTCTAGGGCGCAGCTACATCCATCAAAGGTGGTGGGTTCAAACTCAGCCCAGGCCGGCCAAACAACAGTGACAACTACCACCAAAAAATGGCCAGGCATTGTGGTGGGCACCTGTAGTCCCAGCTACTTGGGAGGTTGAGGCACGAGAACGGCTTACACCCAAGAGTTTGAGGTTGCTATGAGCTGTGTCACCACAGTACTCTACCAAGGGTCACATAGCGAGACTGTCTAAAAAAAAAAAAAGGAAAAAAATACACTATCATATTTGTCACTGCTGCACCATAGTAAAGCTTTCCCACGGGTGGTACGCTCCTGAACTGACCTACTCCTTTCCTCTCTCTCCTTCCCTCATTCTAGACCTTCTTTCTCTTCTTCCTACTACATCCTCTATCCAGGTACCCTCCTAGGTACAAGCATTTTATGTCCTTGTTTTGTCCATTTCACTAGATTTTTTTCTTGCTTTTCTTTTCTCATCTTACCCTGGTCACATTCTCATATTAAACACCCTGACAGTGACCGTACTAGTGACGAAGTTTGATGTCCCTAAAACATCATTTGTGTTCTGAATGTAGGTCACCTTGGAACCCCTGAGCATTACTGCACACAGTAGGAACTGCTGCAAAAACCCCCTGGTGGGTGTAAACCTCATGTAGATTTCAGCTAATGACATAATAATGTGTCTTAAGACTACTGTTGGTCACCTTTAAGACTGGACCTTGCCCGTACTGCTTTGCTGGTGGGCTAGAGTGCCCTCTACATCACTTTTTTGGTTGGCACACCATGTCCTGATTGGTAGACTGATTGGCGGTTCCCTCCTCTCAAGGTGTGAGTAAGCGATTGGACAGGATTAAAGTGAGATGGGGACCGGTGGGCCTTGTCCTTTGTCCCAGGGAGAAATGAATTTCTAATTATCTACCTAACACCTCAAAGATAGCAAGACAAAGGAACTGTGAGTAAGGCCACTAGTAGGAAGTAATTAATGGAAGGCAGCAAGCCCTGGCTCTCATGATGCTATTTTCAATCAGGCGCTGATTATTATTATTATTATTAACAGAAATAAAGAAGGGAGCGCTTTCCCAGGGAGAATCTGGCACGCTATATAACAATCTTTCTGGAAGTTTATTCTAGAATCAGCCAGGACAGTGTAGTTAGAATTCTTAGGCTATTTCATTAGGATGTAGAATGATATATTGTATCCTTCTAGGTAGTTTAAAAAGAAAAAATGAACTTTTAACTTACTTCTGGCATTTGTACAAATGGGGTCACCTTTTAGCACTTCTGTAGATTCTGGCAAAATAGATCTATGAGACTGCTTCCAGGGGACCCAAAAGATAAAAAAAGAAAAAGAAAAACCCCACAGACTATCAGAAGTCGGTTAGAGGAATCTGTGGCATGAGGAATAAATGGGACGCTGAGCCAGCTGGAACTGCGAGCAGACTTCCCGCAGAATTCCATCTGGACTGGGCACCAGAGTTCCCCTGGCTGCCGGTGACCCGCGGAGCGCTCCCGGGCTCCCACCTAGTCTGCTTCTCTGGCTGTCTCATCTCTACTCTGATCAGCAGCCTGTGCTGCGTTTGACCTGCTCTGTTTTCCAGCTCTGACTTCGGGATCGGCCCTGTTGCCATGGCTACCAGTCCTTGGTGGGGACTCAAGCCTGGCGTCTGGTCGGAGCTCCTGCACTCACACGCAGAGCAGGACTCAGTCTCTGGCTTCCGATTCACTTGGAATAGTGTTTGTACATTTGCTTCAGGCCTGACCTCCTGAGTTGCACCCGTTGCGATCTGAGGTCTAAGCCCAAGGTCTCAAAACGGGGCCTGAAGGAGAATCCTTCGGCCTGGTGGGTTGATGTTATTTGAGTCCGGTCCGTGTCCCTCTTTAGTGGCTGGTTTTGGAAAAGCATTTCATTACCCACCCTTAGCAGGGAATACTTCCATACCCGAATCTAATATCTCCTGGAGCCATAAGTAAATAGGTCCTGCCTGCGTGCGTCTACTCTTCCGTGACTGATCCAAGTGTTAGGCTTATGAATACAGCTCTCAATAATTCAATTGAAAATTATATTGAGCTCATGCAATGGAAAAGCATCTACAGGGGACAGTATGGAACGTAGGATGACCACAGAAATAATAGTCAGTATAAGTCAGGTGCCCCAGAGGTATTTTAGAAATAACAGTAAGGAAATCAGGACAGAGTCCGTAAGAAATAGAAATTATTTGCTTTAGAGACGTCAAAGTCTTCCTTGTAAATGTAGAGTTTGATATGGCCCTTAACGAACTCTCAGGATTTGATCAGAAACTTAGTAAATATGTGAGCCTAACAAAATGTGAAACAAAAAGGGAAATTGTATAGAATTGGTCAAAAATGAATTGTTCTCAGGAAAGTGATTGCCTTACTATTTTGACAAAAGATTCTATTGGTATAGGCAGTTAACTGGAGACAGAACTAAATGTTAAAGTGGGATTTTCCACAGAGGGCTTCGAAGGTCTTGTGAGTAGGCTAATTTTATTAAATAGGGATGGTAATATGGCCTGTATAGTAACTACCTTGGAAGTACTACTTTTCTTTTCTTCTTTTTTATTATTAAATCATAGCTGTGTACATTAATGCAATTGTGGGATACAATGTGCTGGTTTTATATACAATTTGAAATATTTTCAACTAGCTGCTAACATAGCTGTCATGGTATTTTCTTAGTTATTGTGTTGACATTTATATTGTACATTTGGTAAATTTCACATGTACCTTTTTAAGATGCACCATAGTTGTGTTCCCATGAGTTACCCTCCCTTCCCCATCCCCCCTCCCCACAGCTCCAATAGCCTTCATATGAAAGCTATAACTTGGTTTCATAGTAGGGCTGAGTACATTGGGTACATTTTCTTCCATTCTTGAGATACTTTGCTAAGAAGAATATGTTCCAGGTCTATCCATGTAAATATGAAAGAGGTATAATCTCCATCTTTTTTAAGGCTGCATAATATTCCCTAGTGTACTTGTACCACAATTTATTAATCCATTTGTGGGTCCATGGGCATTTGGGATTCTTCCATGACTTAGCAATTATGAATTGTGCCGCAGTAAACATTCTGGTACAAATATCTTTATACTACTTTCAATATTATAATAAAGAGATATTAAGAGGGGGTTGGAAGGGATGAGGAAACATTTTAGAAATATTCCTAAGCAAAATTAGTAAAGGGGTGAATATAGAAAAAATGGTGGGCAGGAGATAAAGTGCATAGAGCGGACATCTACAAGACTGAAATGTTCATACTATTCCTCCTCCTTAAGGATATCATTGTCCATGGGGGATACAGATTGTATTTTAAAGGGGAATTTTTTTTTTAGAAAATAAACTTTAATAATGAATTCTTTTTTAAATTTCACTGAAATTTTTCAGAATCCTAGTATCATTTGATCAAGTGTCCTAAACCCGATGATAAATCAGAATCATGTGAAAACCTTTATTCTTAGTCATAATACTGATTAGGTGAGGTGTTCTAATACTTTACTTTGACAAAAGCAAATAGCTATTTGGTAATGGATCTGAAAATTTTCTAGCATGGGAAAAGAGTGTTCATATTCAATCTGCATCTTTTCTGGAAGTCATAACAAACCGTTCCTAATGCTCTCTTAACCTGATTACCTTGCTCTGAGTTATTTTAAGGAAAACCAATACAATGACTGTCTTATTTGTATGTATCCCAAGATAGATGAAATTATACAGACTGTAAATGGCATAATTATGCATATGCATGCAGGCAAATTATACTGAAGAGAATTTCAATAAACTAAATCTTTTACATGATTGGAAACATTTTTTTGTATTTGTTTGATGGAAATTACTGTTGGCCAATTAGTATATATCATATTATGTATGTGGCTAACGGGCTGGTGAACTTATCCCACAGTGGTCTAGCCACATGGTTTCAGTGCGCCCTGCTAGCAGAATTATAGTTGAAAGTCGGTGGTATTTTTTTTTTATCTTGCTCCAAGCTCCATGGTGTTCAGCCAAGCTAGAAGCCCCAATTGCCTTCAAAGATGACTCTTCAGTCGAATGAGCACCGTGGGGTGCAGAGTAAGACGAGAGTCTGGTCTTGTGTAAGAAGATTTAACATATGCCTCATTTTAGATCAGGCTCTATCTAAAAAGGATTCTATGGAAGCTTCAAGGCATGTACACATCTCTAATTCACAATAGGAAATTATGAATTACAGAGTAAACCAGACTGAACCTTATATGTGAAAAAGACTCAGGATATTAGGATTAAGAATATATAAGGATTAACTAATTTTTCATGCCGGGACTCTCTCTGTGTAAGTAGTTCTGTGTCCAGAGATACAGTAGTAATTTACAAGTCAGTGATGCTACAGTAAATGCAGATAAATGCTTGTTCATATTCCTCGACTCTTGGAACATATGACAATATTTAGAATACAGGTCACTTTGCTATGTAACAAAGATAACTTTCATAGGTATGAAAATTTTCATGTTTATTCCTCAAATCTCTTTTTGTCACTGACCACCAGAGATGATGGTATGTGCTCTATTCCCCCAGGCCTTTTCAGACAGAGCTAATTCAGCGGCATTTCTCTCTTATGCAGGGTCTGCAAGAACTTTTTTCTTTCTTTGCCATTTGGGAGAATCTTGCTGCCTTCAGAGCTATAGAATAATAATAATGATTAAATAGATATCTCCCTTTTTTTCTTCGGTTTGTCGCTTTGTATAAATATACTCCTTTATTTTAAAAATCCAGGATACCATCAATCTCCTAGGTAACATAAGCCAGATATCTTCCCCCCAAATCTATGAAATGTCATAAGACAATACCATTAGGTGCTATAACCTAATTAGGAACAAGACAATTAACTTATATTTTTGTTTATCTACATTTACATCATTGACATGGTAGTGTTAAGATTTTCCTGTAGAGACCAGTTTGTCATACTGTTTTCTGGGACAAAGAAAAAAACACTATGTAGAGTTGGGTCATTTAACATTGTAAATACAACATTGTTACTTATTTTTTAAACTATAATTGAACTTTTGATAACATATGGTTATAGAATATCATTCAGACCACCAAAATTCTACACTAGAAATGTTTCAACTCAAAATTAGTCAACCCTTAGTCACTAATTCTCTTTATTATAGTTTTTCTTAATAATTCTCATATAACATGCCATGTTTCAAAACTGAAATATTTAACTTGTACTTTTTATCATCTCTTATTTGCCCTTGAGTGGTATTAATTAACCAAGATAAGAGCAGACTTTGGCAGTGGGTAGGGCACTGGCCCCATATATCAAGGGTGGCGGGTTCAAACCCAGCCCTGGCCAAACTGCAACGAAAAAATAGCTGGGCATTGTGCTGGGTGCCTGTAGTCCCAGCTACTTGGGAGGCTGAGGCAAGACAATCACCTAAGCCCAGGAGTTGGAGGTTGCTGTGAGCTGTGATGTCATTGCACTCTACTGAAGGCGATAAAGTGAGACTCTGTCTCAAAAAAAAAAAAGCAGACTCTGACCTTGTACCAACGTCTTTCTCCACACCTAGGCCCTTCATCTGCGCTTCCATACTTTCCTATGTAAATCTTTAAACATGTCTAGAATCTGCTGCGTGCCAATACCTATGTGTGGATATTGTATATCATGAACACAGAATATAAATCAGGAAAATTGACTCATTGTTTCATATTTAAGTCTTCTTTTCTTTATTGCCTTTGAACTTTTTATTTTCCTAGTTCTTTAGGCTGTCCTCTTTTCTATACTTGATATTTGCTTCTGAAAGTTTCTCGTGCACAGAGCCAATCACAGTAAGGTTTTCTGATACCCCTCCCCAACATCGACACACAGACACACACTCATAAACAATCATTTTCAACCTGTTACAGCAATAAACGATGTGAGAATGAGAACTTTAGCATGCCGCAGTATAAACTATGGATATGAAGAGTGAACATAAGCTATTTTATTGATTGACTTGAGTGATTGTATCCTAGAAAGTGCATGTGTTAATTAAAGTGAAAGGGTTATGGTGTTACAACTCCAGAACTTTATGATTATGAATATAAATCAACCCGAAAATTCAGTTTGTTCAAAGTTCACCCTTCTCCCTTTGTCAATAGCCTATTTAGAAGTGAGTCATATATCTCCACTGCTCCCAGTACAGGCTCTGTCTTCCTACGTCAGATCCTGTATGTGCATTTATTTGGTTCATAATGAATCTAATTGTGTATGTGTGGGTATAAAATTGTAAGCCAATTTCATCTCCAACTTTTTATTTGAATTAGCAACAAATTATGGTCTGAGGATTGGTTCAACCATGATTTCATGGACTAACCCAGATAAACAAGGGCAAACCTCAGGGGACCTCTCAGTGGTAAAGCAATTTTAATTAGTAAATGATCCTGAAGCTGCACATTCAAAACAAACTATTACTCAGCATACAATATCGGGCTGCCAGTCAGAGTTCTCATTCACAGCTTGAGGAAAGGCAGGGAGCTTTGGGGAAGAGCTGGCGAGGGGTAATGAAAAGTGTCACTTAAAGTTAGTAAAGATCAAAGTGAAGGACACCCATCCTCCCAGCACTGGAACTCAAATCAAAGTGTCAGGTTCAGGAGTTATCTCAATCCTCAGCTCCAGTGAGGAAAAGGAAAATGTTTAGCTATTTGTAAGAAATAACATTCTTCATTTTGTAATTTTTAGGTATTAAAGGAAATAGGAAATTGTGACATAATTATGGCTATGGCCAAATCACCAAATCATAAGCCTCACAAACAAAAATATATATAAAGATGTACACTTGGGATTGATATTTTTACTACTTTGTTTACAAATACCAAATTATTAAATTTTGATTTTTAAAGTGATATCATCATTTCTAATTTCAAGTACAGTATAATTTTCCTTTTACATCATGAATTATGCTTTAGATTTTGCACATTCATAATAAAAGTATATTTTGAACAATAAATCGCAACACATCTTTCCAGAAACTTCATTAAGGCATTTGTATTGGGCAACCTTAACTGCTTCACTTAGAAATTGAAAATTAGAGACAAATGTTGACCTAACCTTTTGGGGGTTATGTTTCAGAGGTTTTAAATATAAATCTATTGGACATTTGAAGTCAGATACCTAAATAGAATGGTTCTTATTATCAGCTGGGTGTCAGTCTTCATACCTGAGTGTGATTCTTCTTTCATATTCTCAAGACACCTCATTTACTTCAACCTTATTTATCAGACAATGGAGTGATTAGTTACAAAGTCAATGATGACCAAAAAAGAAACTCAAGGCAGAAAGGAGTGAAGAAATGAACAGCTCCACTCCGTGTACTGCAGATAGACACACTCCAGACAGTCAGAGCAGCTCCGGCCCCTGCAGGTGGAGGGGAGCGGATGCGGAGGACTTTTGAGAAAATAAATAGCCTCACTTTTCCAAGGAAATCTTACCGGGCTGGAAGGCTTCCTTTCCTCCAATATTCTTCCACACTCCAGGCCTTCAAGTTATGATTCACTTGACTGTGTGGTGGCTTATCATAATTTTCAACTCACAGTGAAAAGCTAGAGTGAGGGAGAAAGCTTTCAGGCATTCCTCTCACTTCAAATATTAGAATGATTTAAATACTGACCCCTTTTCAGGTGGTGTAGCTTCAAATCCCCCAGCAGTTAATCGTCTTGCCTCAATACCAGGCAAAGAAATAGCACCTTAAATGGTGTCATCATCAGCACCGCAGTTACTTGTTACACTTCACTCTTTCTAGCTAATTGCACATTCGCTAGGCCTATAAAATAACCAAGCGCACATGCGCACACACACACACATTAGCTCACCTTTATGACAAAAGTCAGACCACATTTTAAAGGATCTAAAGGGTGGAGTTAAGTTGAGAACAAGAGATGATAGGAAGAAGGAAGAGATCGAGGCAAGGGCAGCAAGAGATTGGGTCAGGCAGATGCAACAAGAGAAAGATACGCTTAGAAAGTCTTTTGGAAAAAATGCAGCAGGATGCACAAGTGCTTTAAAATCAGAGAAGAAAATAATTGAAAGCTACTAAACAATAATCACACCTATTTTTCTCTGCTGCTTTTGCCAAACACAATTTATACATGTATACACATACACACACACACATACACATATAAAAAAATATCTCCTAATGGAGGAATAAACCACATTAAACTGCCTCTGATTTCAAATGTTCTAAGACCTGTTTTTGAATAGTTATTTTTCCACAAGTCGTTCTGATTTGGAGCACCGGTCCTCCCCAAGGGTGTAAAATGTAGTGAGACTTGTTATTGAGTCTGTTAAGTCTAATAGTGTTTCACCTCTTTTTGGATGACTAGTGCATGCACAAAATAAGCCTTTGAGACTGAAATTCTTGACTTAGTCAATACTTATTGAGCACTGTTCCAAGGCCAGGGATATAGTTGACAGTAAAACAAACAGAGTCCAGTCTATGGGGTGTTTGGTGTTTATAAGCTAGAGAAAGGGTACTCAACTTGTCACTGCATCGGCCATTGAATATGTTTTTGTTAATTTTTAAAAAATTCATTAAAATGTTTTCATCATTGTTGATAATTTAGTCTTTTGTTGATGTGTTTTGTTTCATTGTTTTGCAAATACAAATAACCAAAAGGGATTCGATTCTAATAATTTCACCTACAAAATCTGTCCTGAAGTAGGTTACATACTATACTTCTTTAAGGATATTTCCTCCTTTGTCAAAACAATACAATAATTCTTAAGTCAGGGTTTAATGAATACAATTTTCAGTATAAAAATCCAGGTGCAATAACAAGAAAACAATAAATGCTCAAAAAATAATTTGTTCCAATCTTTTCCTTCTCATGGATATCAATGTGGTATTTCGCTGGAATTGAGAAGCCATAGATTGTGAAGTATATGGTACCATTAAAAAATAATGATGGCTATGTCAAACAATTTGATGAAAATGTTTCAGGTTGTATACGAAACCAGCACATTGTACCCCTTGATTGCACTAATGTACCCAGCTATGATTCAACAATTAAAAAATAATAATAAAAAAATAATGTTGACGACTGAATTACAGCACAATTCTTTTCCATCACATGGATTACATGGCACCTCTTGAATCTTGAATGCATGTTTACATTTTATAGAAAACATTTTAAATAAACAAATAAGTGTTTAAATTGTGTGTATGGACCTAATCATAATGATTTTGGTATTTTAAATTTGAAGATAACTTGGACTGGGTGCAGTGGCTCACTCCTGTAATCCTAGCAATTTGGGAGGCTAAGGCGGGTGAATTGCCTGAGCTCACAGGTTCGACCAGCCTGAGCCAGAGAGAGACTTTGTCTCTATAAATTGCTGGGCATTATGGTGGGCACCTATACTACCAGGTACTTGGGAGGCTAAGACCAAGAAAATCACTTGAGCCTCAAGAGTTTGAGGTTGGTGTGAGCTATGATGCTACAGCTCTCTACCAATGGTGACAAAGTGAGACTTTGTCTCAATAAATAAATACATAAATAAATAAATAAATAAATAAATTTGAAGATAACTCTTATTAATTATATAGAAAAAAGGTAAAATTGATTACTATGTATTCATATATTCATGTTAATCGAGGAAGGGTGTGAAAATAAAAATTAAAGTAACCAATTAATAATCATGGTTGCACTTAAGAATTGCTTATTCTGTATTTAAGTCTGGAACAAATGAATAAATAATCTTAAACACTAAAGGTGTCTCCTAAGCTAAAATAAATGTGTTTTTATTTCAACTTGTGAAGTTAGATAAACATAAGAAATACTTGCAAATTAAACACAGCTACAAGCAATAGTGTTTCCTCTTATTATACTCATTATTTTTAAGTAATAAACAGTTGCATCTATAAATGCATTGAGTGGCATTGGTATCATTTAAATTACTTGTTCAATAAGGTTGTTTTCCAAAACAAATGTGATTATAAATACCGTGAGAAAGCCCAAATCACTCAATGCAAAAAAAATCAATCAATTGAAATTGATCAAAAGCAAGATTTTACTAATCCAGGCACCCCTCGGTGCTCACAGGGGATCCGTTCCAGGACCCTGGAACTTACCAAAGCCTGCAGATGCTCAAGCTCCTGATGTAAATGGTGAAGCATGTGCATATGTCCTACACAGCATCCTCCCATACACTTAAATGCCCTCTAGATTACCTATCCATATAAATAGTACATACATAGCTGTTTATGATAACGTTTCTTGTATTTTTACTTTTATACTTGTATTTTTTTTAATTTTTTCTGAATGTTTTTGTTCTAAAGTTGGCTGAATCTAAGTAAGTAGAAACCCAAATATGGGAGGCCAACTGCAGATGCCTTTGATGGGAGGCTCTGAAAGATTAAGCACTAGACTTATAAAACATGGTAATAGATCAGGAATCGTGTGAGTAGTGACACTTCAGAAACTCAGAAACATGCCCCGGGGGTTGGGATATCTTTTATTTATCCTTTGGCAGGCAAAGTTGTTATGGCAGCTATTCTCTCGAGTTCTAGGAAAATAATTCACACACACACACACACACACACAAATACACACACACAGATTTACTGGATTCCACTGAACTAATCCACCACCGGATTTCCAATTGCTGCAAAATGCTACACAGAGAATGAAAATTCTGCCTCAAATCACATTTGGGGTCAGAAATAGCATAAATGTTAATCTGGCAAAAGCCATCCCTGTGACGAAATCCAGGCCACCGAGGCGCTTCCTGCCTGCCGGTCTCTTTGTTTTCCATCTGGCATCCTTCCTAAAATGCAAAGATCATAGTTTCTGTGAGAGTCCCGTATGATTAAGCAACTTTCTGTGCAGGTGGCCAGACGCCAGGTGCCGCCCTTTTATTTGTCTTAGCCCTTCTAGAAACAACAGATGCTGTGGTGGCTCAGGGAGAGCTGTTTACAGCAGAGGAGACTAAAGGAGAGATCACTGGAAGCCAAACTGATGCACTCGAAGGAGCTGAGATTCTATAATTTGTTTGCAAGTGGAGTAGAAACTCGTCTAATTGGCTATAATGTTTTCGATCCATTGATTTTTGTACACCTGATTCAGGACCCGGAGTCATCCTAATGAATTCTAACACAGATTGCCTGGTGGCCTAGGCAAACAACAATAATTAAAATGTACACAGAAATTTGTCTGAGGAAACTCGTTTCTGTTCTTTTTCTTGTTTCTTGGACTGACTCACTGCTCTGCTTAAGAGCTAGTTCTTTGTAAAATGTCCAAGTGCCGTTCTTTTCTTCTGGGGATTTCAGAAAGCAAAATCTGCGGTGTTAGACTTTACCAGGTTAACAGCTGTATCTGTCATTTAGTTCACAACAGTACACCTCAACATCATTAGCAAATTTCAGACTTGGAATTTTGTAAGTATTCCTCCACTTGTCAAAATTGTCTACTCTGAGTGTAACGCGCCTTTGTAGGAATATTAACTCTTAGAATCTCCTTTTTCAAGACATGACAGAAGAGGGGATGCTAAACGTCTTCCTCCTATGCTCTTAAGCAATACTTTCACGACATGTGGTATACCAGGAAGGAGTCATTTTCGCAGTTGAAGAATAACACTTAGTACAGAAAGTTCCCCCCAGAAAATCATTTGCGTTCAGAGGAAAACTGTGGTTTTGTTTTTTTTTTCCTTTAAGAGAGAACAAAGAAGCTAACTAAATTTATTTTTCAAAGAGTAACCTAAATGCAAAGAGGGAACATTTCCAATTAGAATGTAATTCTATAAAACTCAGATTGTGTTTTAACACTCTTGAGTATGGAAATTTCAAGCCTTCTCTGTTAATTAACTCAATCCTCAACATTAGGATGGACAGGGCTGCTCACTGCTAAGCCTTAACCTCACACTTTGAACGCAGTTGGTCAGTGGGGGGTGTCCACCAGGATGATTGTGCAAACTCCAGCTCTGTTCAGCAACAGGCCTAGCCAAAAAAATAGCCTGCTGACAAGCATTTTGCTTTAGTTCAGTTTTGTTTGGTTTTTTCCTTTTCCTTTTAAAATCTATCATTTGTTTTGCCAACATGCCTGCTTTTCTGGCACACCTGCTTTCTTCTTTAGATAGTGTTAGTTCTTGCAGAATCAATTGTGAGCAGCTTGCAACCAAATGCCTGATTAAAAAGTTAGCAGACCTTGAGTGCAATTACTTCAGCTCTATAGCACTCAGGCATTAAACCCAGTGTTAATTGTTTCCCATTTTTGTAACGATCCTTATAATAGGATAAAAACAGGAAAGATCATTTCTTGTAGTTAAAACAGCAGAAAATAAAGACGTTCACTCTGATTAATCATTGTAATATGAAATGAAATACAATTAGAAGTAAATACAATTCAGATTTTTTTTTTTTTGATTCTGGCAAAACTCATCATTCCTGCTCTGACTAGAGTGGGTCCTTCTATTATTTACCTCTATTGATGTGTCAAAATGTATTTATAAATCACCATTGCAATAAATTATTCACTTAAGGAAAATGTTTATGTAAGAAATAACTTTCCCAATAACCAATTTTAGAACTGTTATATTGTTTCTGAGAATTATTCACCTTAATATTATAATCAATAGGTATGCTTTGATAAATCATTTTATAGTTAAAATGCTTTAAGTTTCTTTAAACATGATAACTTTTAAATATATTTCAACTAAATATATTAAAGGATTGACTATATATTAAGAAAAAGTACATTAAGAAGATTACATGAAAAATAGTTTAGTCAAAATTGCCTTATTTCAGCACCCATTGCATAGGAAAGAGTCTTGTTAACGTTAAGAAATTTTAATGATACAATTTCAAATGACAAAATTTTTAGCATTTTGAATGTTTTCCTCATGTTAGAATAAATAAATTTTGGAAGCTACCTCCTTTCTAGTTCTTCTGTACAGTTATTTTGTGCTTTACTTTACATTACCCGTGACCAAGAAACTGTATTTCATCATTTGTCAGGCAGTACTTATTAACTGCTGGCTTTCCCCTTTGAAATTCAGGTCGCGATTCTGTATTTTCTTGTATAATACAATAGTCATCTGCAGTAGAGTCCCAGTAGTTCCCAGACAAGGAGACGTTGTAGGCAGAAATACAACTTGTTGAATGACTTTCAGAATTAAATAATTAAATAACATTAAATAATTCAGAATTAAATTACTTTCTTTAATTGTTTAAAAAAAAAAAAACTCAAGCCCGTATGCATGACTTTTTTTCTGTCAACTCGAATACATTTTCAGTATTTTTTGTTGAGCAGATAAGTGTTTGCTTTTTAAGTTAAAAGAAAATCGAGTCAGGTTAGTTCTTTTATTTTGACACTGTCGTTGAGGAAAAGGAAGATTTGTGATTATGTAAATTGTTATATATTTTCATTCCACAGGTCTTTGGAGTGCCTGTCATGTGCTAAGCATGCTAGTGGGTGCTAAATACATCAAATCAAACAAGACATGATCCTTGCCTTTGAGAAAGTTCTATTTCTAGATCTGATCAGGCATAATTTTCATTCTGTATTATTTTAACCCTCATTATAGAAAGCAAGGTGAAATACCAGCTATCCTGAGAAATCCTACGTGAAATGGTGGAGAGCATATCCAGGTTCCATTCTTAAGCAGCCAATATTATTGGAACATAATGATTAAACCCTGAAAAGGTGAAGCCAAATGCATCGATCTTGATGGCAGTGCTTTTAGATGGATGCAGTAAAAAATCAAGAAATCCCTGGAAGCTTTGGGAAACATGTTTAAATAACATCGAGAATCTTTAATGTTAACTTCATTTGATTGATGCAGAGTTTGTGTTCCATAGGCGGATGCAGACCTGCTTTTGTAGAGATAGTTTTTCAGATTTTTTACAGGCAATTATAAGTCGGTAGAATTATGAACTATAGCCTGCCAGTATGAGCCAAGTGGTCTTAAATGACTGGTGATATCCCTTATTGGAAGATTTCCCTGAGTAGTTTGGATCCTTCTGTTATTTACTTCTGTTGTGTTCTGAAATTCTCCTTCATAATATCTACTTCATTTGCAATTACCTGTTCCAGTCTATTTCATTTATTAGATCATAAGACTTATCAATGAATATAATGTGTCATTTTTTTTTCTTTTTGAGATAAGGTCTTACTTTGTCCCCTGGGTTAAAGTGTAGTGGCATCATCATTCCTCACTGCAACCTGAAGCTCCCGGTTCAGAGATCCTCCTCCTCAGCCTTTTGCATAGCTGGGGCTGCCACAACTTACTCACTTTTCTATTTATTGTAGAGACAGAGCTTTACTCCTCCTCAGGCTAATCTCAAACACCTAGCTTCAAGAAATCCTTCTATTTCAGCCTCCCAAAGTGCTAGGAATATAGACCATCTCATTTTATCATCATGAAATTAACTCTCTGACATACGAGGCACCAAGACTGGTTTAAGTCAATAGAAAACAAAAAGTAATCCTATAATGGATTACTATGAGATTATAGTAATGCTATAATCTCATAATGACCAAATAGGATCAAGACTGTGCCATTTTTTTTTCTTTTGAGACAGAGCCTCAAGCTGTCACCCTGAGTAGAGTGCTGTGGCATCATAGCTCACAGCAACCTCCAATTCTTGGGCTCAAGCGAGTCTCTTGCCTCCGCTTCCCAAGTAGCTGGGACTACAGGCACCCGCCACAACGCCCGGCCATTTTTTGGTTGCAGCCATCATTGTTGTTTGGAGGATTTGAACCGCCAGCTCAGGTGTACGTGGCTGGTGCCTTAGCCCGTCGAGCCACAGGTGCAGAGCCGACTGTGTCATTCTTAATCAACAGTCTCCTCAGTATCTACCAGATTCTCTAATAGGAAGTAGGTAATCACCAATGTTTGTTGAATAGCTGACTGAAGAGCTCCAGTGAATTTCTTATTTTAAACCCTTCTATCTTAACATACGTTCTCCACATTTACAAAACAAGACACACATCCCAAAGTCTCCTGTAATAACATACGTGCTCTACTTTTACAGGTCATTCTGATATTTAGTGAGAATGCCTAATTTAGATACTTTTTCTTTTAGCCAATTTTACGAATGCCTAAGTCGTTTGGTGAAATTAGTAAATATAAGAACTTAATTATGTAGGTAAAATAGATTTATACCTCAAACTGTTAATTTTCAATTCCTTCTTTCACCACAAACACCATGATTGTATTTTTTTCTTTTAACAATATTGCCCTACAAGCATTGGGAGAGCTATATGGGGGTAGGAGGGTAGGGAGAAGGAAAGCGTTTCTATCAGAATTTCCTAAGTAACTAATATCGGTTAGCTGCCATATTTGATCAATCACTATCCAAAGTGCAGGTCTGATGAAATTCTCCTAGATTTTCATATGTAAAAAATGTTCATGATAAAACAAGTTGTCTGGACTTAATTTCTTAGGTACTTCATCAGTCTGTGAAACCTCAGATAAGATGCCGTCTGTAGACATTAAGGTGTATGATCTATCTCGGAAAGGCAAGTTCTTAGTTCTCAAAGTGCCATCATCTATCTTTTTCTACTTACTGATGGACTAGTTCAGTATTATCTTCTGATATCAGGAGCATCTCATTTTATCATCATGAAATTAATTCTCTGAAATACGTCTTGAGATGCACCAAGGCTGGTTTAAGTCTATAGAAAACAGAAAGTAAAATGTCTATCCCGTACAGCAATACTAAAGTTTAGACTCTTTCAAACATTCAAAAATAGAAGCAAAGGACAATTGTAGATAGTATTCACAACTTTCTGGATGCAGAATTACATTTTTGAAATGCATATAATTATACTTAGAGCCTTTATGACTGATTAAAATCAGGGTTAAATAAGGATGTCAATACATGATTATTTGTATCACTCACACACAACACTCGAGCCCAAACAGACACACAGGGCCGACAGAAACAAGATTCAGAATGGAGCTATCATCTTTCAAATTCATTGAAAAGGGCCTAAAGTCCGTTTGATTTCTATTATAATAGTCTGCCTGTTTTTTCCTTCTAATTTGTCTTTCTTTGTTTTAAATAGCCTTTATTCTTACATAAGTTTTAGGTTTTCAGAAAAATTGTGTCAATGTACAGTTTTCCTTATCCACTCTCTCACTGAACAGTTTCCCCTATGCTTAATTAATATCTTACATTAGTATGATAACTATTAAAATTGACGCACCAATGAGGAGTTCAAGACCAGCCTGAGTAATAGTCAGAACCCATCTCTTAAAAATAAGTGGGTGTTGTGGCGGGCATCTATAATCCCACATGCTCTGGAGGCTGAAGCAAGAGGATCACTTGAGCCCAAGATTTTGAGGATGCTGTCAGCTACAAAGGCAGGGCACTCAACCCAGGGTGACAGAGTGAGACTTTGTTTCAAAAAAAAAAAATCGATGAACCAATATCAATGCATTTTTGTTAATAAAATCCATAGTTTACATCAACTCATTTTTTCATAGCCTTTGTAATGAAAAAAATATTTTGAAATATTCAGTTATTCATGCATTTTATTCACATGTACATATAGGCAATTGCTAACTATAATAATTTCATTGAAAAAAATTATTCCAGGCTAGCCATTTGCTCATTTTTAACATTATATACATGAGATAATATACGTCTGATTTTTGAGACCCTAAATATAAACTTTAGGAAATTTAATGTATTTTTTTTTAATTTGGAGGCAACTTTATTGTACTGAAATTTTCATGCAGAAGCCAAATTGTACCATATAGAAAGTTCCTTTGAGGTGTGGGAAATGTACTGGTTTTATTCTGAAACCATCTTTCCCTCTCTGACCTATACGAAAATTAGAAGGCATTTCTGTGCATGCCCATTAGATTTTAGGGTCAAGATCTCTTATAAGTGTTTCTATCTTCCAAAAAATGTTGTTAAAATGTTTGGATCTTTACCTTCTGGATTGCTGTGTCTACATTTAGAACATATTTGAGGTTGTCATGCCTTCCAAGGGTACTGCATTTTTCTGAGTACAGTTCGATATTTTACCAATACTGTCTAAATTTACACAAACTTTTGACATATAGAAGTTCTTGACATATGTTTGAATTTTATATTAGTATTCAGGGAGAACAAATTATCCCCATTGCACAAATAACTGAGATTGGTGACTTGGTAATATTTTCAAAGGAAAGACTAAAAACCCACAGGGCAAGTAGCAATTATCACTGAGAAGTGGGAGTGATTTTTGTTTCAAATATCAGGTTCAAAGTCACACTGACTATCTGTAATAATATATTGACTTTTTTGAAATCAAGTCCAGCTACTTTGACTATTCAGAAAAAAGAGTCGTCTACCCAGTGGAAAGGAGATCTAAAATCTTACTCATGTTTATTCCAACTGGGTTAGTTTCTCTATTTTCTTAAGATCATTACAAGGGCTCTGATTCTAGCAGAGTGGAGTAGGTAGTTACATATTGCATTTTTCACAGCAAGAAGGGCTTAATACATATTTTCCTCCAGCTTATCGAGACAGCAGTGTTTTACAAACTACCGATTAATGTATATTAATAATTTCAAAAATATTTTGATATAATTTCTATATCTGAATGTTACTATTTAATCTATATGCTGAAAACTTGCTCTATAAGCTGTTTCTCAGATTTCTATCATTTAAAACCCCTTATGAAGTCCATTGCCATTCATCTCATTTTCAAATACCATACTGCCTTCACTATTATTATTAAATTTATGATCCAAAAAGAACATTCCTGCATATAAGCTGAGAATAAAGTCCAGACTGATCTTTATTTTCGGAACAGAAATTATGCATTTAGATGAGTGCTGTCCTTCAAATTTGCCCTCATTCGTAGCTACACTTAAAATTTCCATTTCTCAAAATATTTTAGAACTCCATTTTTGCTATAGTCCTCAGGTATAGTTTTTAAGCTACTGAGGAAAATATACCATACTACTTTATAATTCTTTTTAAAATGATATTGTTCACCACAACTAATATATTATGGCTGTTTCAAAAAGATAAAATCAGGACATAAAAGGCAAAAGGTTAGCACCTTGAAAATGAGCAAAAAACATAGTAAGTAAATTCTCAAAACAATTCAAAAACCATGAAGGCTATGTTAAATAGTTCAATGAAAATATTTCAGATTGTATATGAAGTCAGCACATTGTGTCCCATGATTGCACCAATGTACACAAGTATGATTTAATAAAAATAAATAAAATAAAAATAAAATATGTTGGCATCCCTGCTATGGCACTTAGACCATTAATTGTCCAATGCTTAGAAGAATAATAATAGGTGTTCTATAAAATTTGTTGTTTGAGAAGATGTTTTCCCAGTTCATAATCATAATTGTGTATGATGAATTCTACACTTAATGAAATACTTGTAAACAAGTCATTTTTTGTCATATGGTCCAGCTGTATATTAATCATTACCATAAAGAGGTTATTTTGGACTGTAACACATGGTATCAAATTTATCTACATTAATTTATACTTTCCCAGACTAAATAAAGTTCGAACTTTATTTTTTAACATTAAAAAGTAAAGCACAGATATTATAGATGTTTGACACTTTCATTCTCTAAGAATAAGACTATTTCACCTTCTAAAACGTGTAAAGTAGTTCTCTCTATTGGCCATAGGTTTTGGAACATCTATATTTAGACACACATAAATACAAACACGTATGCATGTGTGTGTATATATACACATATGCTGTATCTCTATCATAATAGTATCCTTATTTTGTTCCCAACTTACCCTGAAATAAAGAAATATGGCTTGAATATTAAACATTTCTAATCAAAAATTTCCAACTGCAAACAATATTTTTATTGACGTTCTTTGAGATAACTAAAAGAAGGCAAGTTAAAAATGTTTGTACAAATATTTTTCCCCTGTACAAAAAATACATTTCTATATTCCTTTTACAAGGTAATCATTATGCAGACACAGTGTGGCAGTGGATAGTCATGCCATATCAATATTTCCTCCACTCTATCCATCGACTATCTGTTCCTTCATGCACATATCATTTATCAATGATTCCAAGATTTCAGATGAAATTCCAGGGATGCCCTTTTTTGTGTGCTCTATATGGTCAAAGACATCCCCTTCCATAACCCAAACTCCCCTCCTTCCCAAGTTCTGGAAAACATTTCTCAAATGTGTTTCATGATTCCAGGGCATCCTGGTGCAGGAACAGCAATATTTGCGCAGTAGTGTCCCTGCCACGCTTTCTGCGTGTGTGCTTGTTTCGCCCACCCAGCGATGTTAACTCACGTCTTCACCTATGTTTTGTAAATGCTGGATATGCACTTTCTCCATATATACGCATCTTCCCATTAACCTGCTAACCAGGACCAAGTTCTTTAACATGACTGTTTGGGGGGGATCCTGCGCTAATTAATAGTTATATTGCTGTCTCCATGAATCACAGACTAGAAAGCTATGCTACAGGGACACCACTTCCATTGCTATTTTCCTTTTCTGCTGAAAAAGACATGACTGATGGCTCAGAATTAATTGTAATCCCTGGTCTGTCAGCGAGAGATATCCATTACAAGTACTAGGACTATTCAAAAAATGTCTTACTCCTTCACTGATTCTAAAAATAATTGTAACATTCTTTAGACTACACAAATAACATCTAAAAGTTAAATAAAAATAAAACTAAAATACAATGTGTGACACAAGATCAGTTGAAACAGATTATATCACATTTTAAGTGCAAATTAACAATACTTCATGAGACTTTTAAACAACTGTATGGTATAGCAGTAGTTCTTAAAGACTTTATGCAGCAATCATTTCTTCAACTCTTATATTTTTGTTTTCTTTTTTTTTAGAGACAGAGTCTCACTTTGTCATCCTCTGTAGAGTGCTGTGATGTCACAGTTTACAGCAACTTCCAGTTCTTGAGCTTAGGCGATTCTCTTGCTTAGCTTCCTGAGTAGCTGGGACTACAGGCGCCCACCACAACACCTGGCTGTTTTTTTGTTGCTGTTGTTGCAGTTTGGCCAAGGCTGGGTTCAAACCTTCTATTTTTTGTTTTATTCTCTAACTTTGGATAACATTGTCTGCCTAAGGGCTTGCATTACTAGTTTTCATCCTGTTTCTCTATTATAATAGTATCCTTATTTTGTTCTCAACTCACCCTGAAATAAAGAAATATTGCTTGAGTATTAAACATTTCTAATCAAAAATTTCCAACTGCAAACAACATCTTATGGACGTTCTTTGAGATAATTAAAACATTAGTTAAGTACAATCTTGTGCTTGTTTCAGTAATCTGAGAGAAGTATAAAGCATGGGTATATGTGTGTTTGTGTGTATGTGTGTATGCTTTTTGAAATTGTTCTAAGTCAAGTGGCCATGATTTGACGTTAATTAAAGAATAAAATTGGGACTATGTCCTGAAAACTGTCACTTGCTTAAAAAAACTAAAAACATGCCCCATTTTGTTTTTATGAGTCTTTTTATTATTTGTTTGTTTTGAGAATTATTAACAGGAATAATTTTAGAGAGAGTCCCATTTCTTCTTTTGTTAATTCTGCAAAAGCAAGCTAAAACAAATTCCTGAAGTCTGGACACTAAATCAAAATCTATTTTCGTTACCAATATCGACAAGTCTGACACACATTTTTGGTGATCCATCATCATCTAATGGAAAGTCGCCTTTGTAAGAGCACATGTTGTGTTTGTGCCTTTCATATGTTTACTTAGTAGCAGTGATAATTTCATGTAATTCCTAATTAAATTACTACAACCATCACGTACACTGATTTTGTAAAGATAATGGTAACTTACTTTGTCATAGGAGTTTCTTTGTACTAGAAAGCAAATTGGAAGGGACTCTTGCTGAGCTTTTTCTTCCACGTTTCTGTACATATAATTTATGGATGCAAAAATTCTGCTTGCAGATTCAAGAACAGCTGCTCCTGTTTAATGTAGTCACTTTATATTTTGTCTGCTCAGATAAAGTACTGCATTCCTACTGGGCAATGAGAAATAGGTTGAGGACATTTCTGATAGCAGGAGCTAAATAAGAACATAAGAAGTAAAATAACCAACAAGACAGACGATTTTAAACCTCTCTGTCTACCTCGGCCCCTAGAGAGGATTTAGGGGGATTGTGATGTTCCCAAAACGAAAAGGGAACATAGAAAATTCTGAGAAGTAGTCCACGTACTTTACAAAGCCCAGAATAATTTAGATCCTTTGTTTGTTCATTTCATAATAAGACGTGTGAAAACTAAATAGGCAAAGTTTAAGTCCATGTGAGTTTTCCACACAAATTAAAACAAGGCTCCAAACGAAACATGCAGTTGACTAATAAGTTAGAATGAAAATTGACAGCCCTGTCCTCAGGTGAAGCAGTGGCTTAGCAGCAGATAACAAACTGGTTAAAAGAGCAGTAAGCAAGATGCAAACACCCCCGATTTCCCCTGAAAATGTTGCTTGAATTTCAATGGATGGTTTTCATCTACACCATAAAAGTGAGACCAAAAAATTAATTTTAGCATTGCTGACACCTTTAACTTCATCACCTATAATCAGTAAAAGTTGTTACATCTCTTTCTCAACATGAACTGAACCTTCCCATTTGTTTCCAAATATGTCTTCCAATAGTAAATATGGAGAGAGGAAAAACAGAAAGGCTGAAACATGATATCATGTTTCATTTTGCTACTTCTAAAGCAGGGCAGCCCTCTTAAAAATTCTTCGTGGCAAGATAAAACTTTTCACAAGGGAAAGCACTTTCAATGATAGATAATAATACATGTATTTCATTTATACTCTGTCCCTTTTAGATATCCTACATCTATTCCAGTTAACTCAGTTTCATTCAGTAAATATTTATTATAGGCTCATAAAATGTCAAGTATATATGTTCCTCACAAAACTTTCCTAGCTTTTATTTCATGAATCCTTATTTGAGGTGGTTATGTTTCTGTTACTTTCTAGATTAAAAAAAAAAGAAAAAAAGCTCAAGGACATAAAAAGTCAACAATTACTCCGTAAATAGTCTACTCTTACAGTCTGTGTTCTATCACTCGCATTTTTTATTTTCACAAATTGGCAATAAATTTCAATTTAGGCTGTCAACAGATCTTTGATTTGTTTTAGAATAAACTCAGAATACAGCCCTCCCCCCCTTCATTTTTTTTTCTCCCTACTTTGTTGCTGATTAATACAGTGAAGGTCTCGCATTCATGGACTGACCTTGCCTGAGACTGCATAGTTTGCAAGAAGTAAAAAAGGGGACACAGCTGCTGGCCAAAAGCATGCTCAGAACTGGTGACAATAGCTTAATGAAATTCTGCTATTTAGAAATAATCTAATTAAGGAAGTTGTGCAATATAGTTTTCCTCTTGTTCACAATTGTAGTATTAGCAGCTAGAATGATGACTAGGGTATAGTAGGAGCTCAATAATCATTTATTTAATCAAGAGATAAATGAAGTACCATTAGCTTTTATATACGAAATCGGGAAAAGTGGGCTTTATTTCGATTACCTTGTTAAAACCTGTACAGACATGTACTTTACTTTTTTCTTCTGAAAAAATACAAAAGGTTAAAATGAAATACGTAGTTCGTAAGTCATTTCCAACTCAAACAGTAAAGATGTAAATTTTACGTTTGTGGAACCATTTTAACATTAAGTACTTCTAGTAAACAGGATGGGAAATTAACTCGGTTTACCAGTTACAAATAATAATAATTATAAAATAATTTTGTGGTCATAAAATCTTTTACTTGTCACCACTAAAAAAGTCATTTATAATTTATGCTTCGCGAGTAGTCCTTATCTTTCATAATAGACACATTTTTACTCAAAGTTACTAGTACTTTTTCTAAATCATAGGTCTACAAACATTTTCTTGAGTTATGTGATCCTCATCTTTCAAACATGAATGAAGAAATACATTTGTGTTACTATTTGTTACCCCTGGGTCTACAAGTACTCAGAATAAGGGCAAATTAAAATTAAACAATAAACTGCTTGTCAGATTTCATTTCCTTTATATTCTCAATCCACAATGAGTTTGTACTTTATTTTGGATGTTATTAAGAAGAATGCCTGCATTGATTTTAGATGGCATGAGGTATTGAGATGCTTACTATAGACTATATTCTTGACAATCACATGAACATCTCAAGTAAAATGTAATATTTTAAAAATAAGAAAATTCAAAATATCTCTAATTCATATTACAAGAAATAGTTGCATTGAAATGCAGTTTCTAGTCCCTATACCTTTGTACCCTCTTTGAGATGGTTTCCTTAGCTACTATGAGAAGATATATATGAAAATATTATTCATAATTAAACATAAAATTGTCATTGAATTGATGCAGAGATAAAGCAAAAACAAGTTCAGATGGAAAAATTTTCCATAGTTTTCTCTTTTATCTCATCATAAGCTGTGTCTGACTCATGTGTGGCGTGTGTGTGTGTGCATTTAGAGGTAGATATATATGTAAATAGATAAAATTTGAGGTAAATTGATTATACATTTTTTTTATGTTTGGTTAAGGGAACTAAATCAGAATGAGGTATAATTCTTTGAAAATGTATTTAAAGAATTAACTAAGAATAAAATCACACTTAAACCATTTCAAGGCATTTTTTTCTATTTTCATTACAATAACATAATTTTTCATAGGAAAAATTTATTTCAAATGTCCATCATTAACTAAAGCATTTATCTATTGATTCTACTCTATGAGTTGAATCTGAGGAATATCACTAAAGAATCTCCACAATATCTTTTTCTTGAAATTTATCAGAAACTCAGACGAGGGTAAATTCAAGGTGCCTAAGGAAGAAATAGGCGTTCTTGCAATAAACCTTCAAATTGTCTTTTGAAAGTCATGGAAAGAATGAGTCACCTAAGAATTCCCAATCATTGCTTGAATGTTTCTCCTGTGAATTTCTCACTGGTACAGAACAATTGGATTAGTGTGAGATTCGTGATATTATT
Organism: Arctocebus calabarensis; assembly: GCA_963573935.1. NCBI lineage: Eukaryota > Metazoa > Chordata > Mammalia > Primates > Lorisidae > Arctocebus > Arctocebus calabarensis. Next base: position 15,543 of record CAUYON010123685.1, on the reverse strand, counting down.
GTGTTATTTCAGGAGAAGACAACTATCTTCTGTTGTAATGACTAAAAAATCTATGTAAAGAAAATAAGGAATGAGAGTTAGAGTAGAAGACAAGGATCAGATGATCCCCAGAATACATGGTTTCTTGTTGGAAGATTATTTGGCATCTCTCAGCTCAAGAGAAAGTCAGCGTACTGTATACCAGGTTTTTCTATTCTCTTTGGTTAACTTTTGTTACAAGTGATGAAAATAAATAATAAAAATTAGATATATTTACTATAACAGAAGGTAATGTTTGAAGATACAGTAAGGTCAAGATAGTAAAATTTTTAAATATCATAAATGACCAAACGATACTAGTTTATACACTTGTATGGTTAGCAGTTTATATATTCACACTGGAAGACACATAAGCAGAAATGTGATTTAACATAGCAAAATCTTTCCTAACTTTGCTTTGAAATAGACTAGATATATTCCATTTCAAGACATATTCATTAGCATAATCTCCGGTCTGTCGTATTGCGTAATATTCAATTGTATGGTATTACACAATGTATCAGCTAGTGAGCCTTTCTTTTCTTTCTTACCTTTTTGCTGTTTTATGCAAACATCACCAAAGAACCTTCATAATATTTTTTTTCTTGCAGTTCATTAGAAAGGCAAATGAGGGAACATTGGAGATGTCTAGGGAAGATGTACATGTTCTTGCATGAAGCACTGTCTTTTAAGAGTCACTGAAAGAATGAGTCACCTGAAAACATCCGCTTAAATGTTTCTCTTGTGTATTTCTTACAGGTACAGAATAATTGGCTTAGCATGAACTCCATGTTGCTCTTGTGTTGTTATTGCAACTTACCACCAAGTCTTCGTGCATGGAAACTGCTCTAGACTAATAAGACTGAAATGACAGGTTTTTGTGTCACATAGAAGAGCAATGACTGGGATTTCTTAACTGACTCAATCTCTCAGTAACTCTTAAAAGACACTGATCGATGCAAAACCACAAATCTTCCCTAGACATCTAAAGTTTTACCTCATTTGCTTTCAACTAAACTGCAAACAAAAAATATTATGGTGATTCCTTAGTGATGTTTCTCAAATGCAACCAGCTTGGCACATTTGCACATGCAGGATCGTGGACATACCCTTATGTGCAGCCTCTTTGAGTCTGTGTAGAGTAAAATATCGATGAGAACTTTGGCCAGAATTCGCATCAGTATCCCTGACAGAAAATAGCGTGAAGCAGCCTTCCGATTGCATATTCTGTCTCATTCTTCCTTGGGGAAGCCCAGGATCTGGAACTAACCTGTTAGTGACACATCAGTTAAACCAATGACGTGCAAAGCATTAATCAGACGGAGGCAAGAAGGATAGAAAATTGAATGAGTAGGAACTAGATTCAGGAAAAGAAACTGTAAGTGTCCCCACTCTGGGGAGTCTGCAGCACTCTGGTGATCCAGGCGCCATCCCACTTCTGTCAGGTAGAGTTTGCTGCATTTACAACCCACATCAAAGTCATTTCCAGGAAGATGAGCAAAGCCACAAAAATGTTCAGAGACAATAAGTAAACACTTCTCTGTCTGTACTTTATTCAAATATATAATGTGGATTTCTTGAAAGGACAGTATTTAACAGGTTGCTTACTGAGAAATCGTGTTTTTGAGGCCGGTCATGTTCCCCATCCTTCACTTTTAAAAAAGCAGCTCACCTCAAAGAAGGTCCTAAGCTGACGAGATCCAGGGGCATAACGCGAGACACAAAATTCTGTGGTTCACAATTTCTCTTGTGAAAGAACAATGTTTTCTTTCTGAGGGGAAGGAATCACATCTTTAAAACTCCATATCTCAATGGACTAGAGGTTAAAAAATAGGTAGCTTTATATTGGAGGAATTATGGCTATCTTTTATTAAGTACCTATTATGTGTCCGTACTATATACCAGGAAAACTTTCGTCTATTTTCAGCTGTGCAACACTCTTATGGGAAAGGCATTATTTTCTCCATTTTTAAAAAGACAGGGACTCATTCAAAAAGATGAAGTACCTTGCCCTAAGCCAAACTCTGCAGAGCTACAGCTCAAAGGCAGGAAATCTGGTTCTCGATCCTTAACTTGGTGCTTCACAGCTCAACCTGAGAAGTACTTTTGAGCCCTTAAAGACATCCAGCACTCTGGTTTCCCAAGAGTTCACTGTTCCTCCACCCTCTGAATTTCAATTTATTCAGATACTCTCCTTTCATCTACCTTGACAGTTCAGATATTCTACCTCTATCAATCATTGTGATAGAAAGATAGATTTGTTTGATCAATTTAGTCCCTACCCTTATTTCTATGTATCAATTTTTAGCCTATATTGCATCACCAAGCCTATTTCCCATCAGTATTATCATGACCCACAGTAGATTAAACATTATATTGCTCTGCCTGACAGTGTGACATTGCAAATATATTTCACAACATTCAGATCTTTTTTTATTCTCACTTATAAAATAGCACAGTTGAATACATAGAGAAATAGCATAGTATTATCTAAATGATATGGACACTACTGAGCCATATTTCAAATAATTTTGGACAAAATGTCTTGCTTTTTATGTTCAATATAATCATGTACCAAACACATCCTAGATGCCCAATAAATACTTATTTAATGGCCACATCTTAAGGATTGTTGGATCACGACATAACCAGTGTTGGAGAATTGGCTATTACTTAAAAGAAAAAAGATTCTAATTAAAGCAACATTAATTACATTTAGAAAAATATCACAGATATATTTTCTTTTATTTTTTCCCTGCCTGTGATCATATGCTTCTTTTATGGCTTATGAGACTATAAGAAATATTTTATAAATATTGAAAAATCATCTCTTCTGTTGCCTTTCCCTTATGTCCTGATTTCTTTTAACTCTTCGGAGCTAAGAGAGATTCCTCCAGAGATCATACCCAACATATGTTAAACTCAATGATCTTCTTAGTAAATTAATTGGAGAATCAGAAATGGGGAGTAAGGGTGGGAAGGATCAAGCAATTCCTGTTGCGTGTAATGTACACCATTTGGGTGATGAGTATACCCAAAGCTCAGATTTCATGACTATAAAATATGTTCATGGACCAAAACTCCTCTATACCCTAAATTTGTTGAAATCAAAAAACCAATTTAGGTCTGTGTATTTGATGGTCATGTGTAATAGGCAGTGTAATCCTTCTAAAAGTTTAAGGGCATATGAAAATAGAAACTGAAAATACTTTTATTACTTTTAATACTTCTTCTGTTTTCTCTAGAAGATTAAACACATGTGTGAAAGGAAACACTGCAATAAGTAAAATTGTTAGTACAGCCTTCCTTATGCAAGGAGAAATACATTTAAAATATGAATATTGCAGTTGGGCTTGCCTCCCCTCGGGCACTCAGCTGGGCACGTTTCAAACCTTTGAGAAGGGGAATGACATTCCTGAGACAGATGTGCGTGAAGGTGAAATACACTGCAGCAGAGGCCATCACTACCATTTCTGATTACAGCTTATGTGATGTTGGCATCAGTTCATTAAAAACGTACTGGCCTATCAACTGTTTTCACAAAGGTCATTGAACAGCAATTAATTTGTCTCAAATCTTCTTCTTCATGACTCTGGGCTGGATTTGAACCAGGGACTAACGGGAAATAGGTTCCTTTCTGTTGTGAGTCTATAAAACTGCATTTATAGAGTAACACCCATCTATTGACAGCATTTTGTCTTAACTGCAAATTTTAAAAAAGGATACAATCTATACATGTTCTCTTGTAAAACACAAATTTTACATATGAGATTATATTATACACTTAAATTTTTATTATTTATATGTCATCATTTTGTTAAACCTGAAAGAAGTATCATCACATGTGGCATGATATTCAAAGGTCATTTGGCTCTAAAACAGGATGGAAATTAGGTTCAGTCACCTAGCGCAGATTTACTGTGCTCCTATAATTCCCTAAGGCCTAAAGCTCAACCCCTTATGACTGTAAATATTCTCACAGTTCATGGATTACATCAGCTAAAAGAATATTTATCAAGAGAAGTAAGTCTATGCCAAAAGAAATATACAATTTTATTTTTATTAAAACAATACATTTTATTGAAGTAACTATGCATGTATTTGAGGTCATTTTTGAGAATGACATTGTACAGGTAGATTCCATGTTCCAAACACCTTTCAACCCCCATATTCTGTCTCTACTAGTAAAATACTATTCTATTCTAACTCCAGTCTGATTAAAGAGTCTGTAGTCATATCTGCTCCAATGTGTAAGAATAATTTACTCATCTCGGCTGGGAGTGGTGGTTTGCACCTATAATTCCAGTGGTCTTGGAGGCTAAGGGTGGAGGATCGGTCATGCTCAGCAGTTCAAGATTGGCCTGAGCAAGAGTCTCTACCATCTCTACTCAAAGTAGAAAAACTAGATTGATGTTGTGGTGGGCACCTGGAGTCTCAGCTAGTCAGCAGGCTGAAGGAGGAGGATCCCTCAAACCCAGGAATGTGAAGTTGCTGTGAGTGAGGAACACAGCGCTGTGCTCTAGCCTGGGCATCAGAGTGAGACTATGTCTCAAAAATTAAAAAAAGTAAAATAATTTAATATCAGTTTTAAAAAGGCTCTTTTTTTTCATATGTATTAATAACAATTACATAGGACTTGGTTATTTGAAATAAGAATTTTAGTGTAGCTAGCTCAGTCAGAAGATCATGACACTCTTCAAATAATAATTTTAGTTTACTGTCCCAGTATTGCTTGGGAAACATTCACATATATAATAAATTATCATTTAAAAATAGTAAGCCATGGCGAGGGTATACTGCAATATACTGATTGCTGAATTACCCTAAAAACATCAAGTGCACACATCTCATCATTAAAAATAATAAAGGAATTTCATATTAACCCTGTATTTTTCCAATGTATGAAAATATATTTTAATATTTCCTATTTAAATTTTCCCTGTAGTTTTGTTGACTAGATCTATGTACAGTGTGTGTGTTTTTTTTTCCTTTGCCTTTCTTGTTGAACAAGATTAAATTAGGCAAGATTGAAATTCTCAGCATTTTATTGATTGGACGTTACATAGTAAATGGCAAAAAATGAATGCCCGTTCTTAGCTTTGCTCCCAGTTGCATTTACTTTGCGTTTGCATGGTGTCACTTGCTGAACGTGTTTGATTTTGTGTCCGGCGCGTCCTTGTACGTGGGAGGAGTGTTAACTGGCCTGTCCTGTGGTCTTCTTTGTAGTCGCAGCGCCGTGTTACGTTCCACCTCCCCGATGGCTCCCAGGAAAGCTGCAGTGACAGTGGGCTAGGGGACCACGAGCCAGTGGGTAGTGGAACCCTGATCTCACACCCTCTTCCTCTGGTTCAGCCACAGGACGAATTCTATGACCAGGCTTCTCCGGACAAGAGGACGGAAGCAGATGGCAACTCTGACCCCAACTCTGGTGAGTCCCTTCCCTACTTGGACTGCTTGGAATTGTGTTTGGGTGTGCACTTGAGCTTCAAAAAGTAATCCTCAAGTGCAAGTAAATGGACATTTGGTCCTTTTGGTGCTGGCTTTATTTTGCTGTTTTATCCTTTGATTTATAGCTCCGAATGTCCTTGATACCATATTGGCTATTAAATTGGAAGATGCATCTTTATTTTATGGACCATGAAAAAAGAAAAAAAAATGCTCTAGCTGAAAGAAGCCATTTGTATCAATACATCTGTTGTCGAAAATGGTACAATATGAAGGCACACATTTCAGAATTTGTACAATACAGTTACATAGAATATTCAATTGGAGAAGGGAATTGTGAACGGAAAAATACTTAATATTTATTTATATAATTTGTGAAATTTTATTTTTCAGTGAATACCTTATAAAATAAATAAAATTATGAGTCTTATAGCTCCTTTAGAATTTGTCTAGCAGATTTTCTAATTTTTACTGGATCCCTGTCTTACCCACCAAAAGAAAAGATTAATATTGACTCAAAATTTCTGGCGTGGGTAGATAAAATTTTTGGTTGTATTTCTTTTTCTTTTTATATTTGAATTCTGGATAATTTGGGTTTTTACTAGTATACTGAATGGCATGTATTTGTCCAAAACCTCCACAGACCTGTCCCCCACCTCAAAAATCATAGCTCATTCCAAAAAGCCCTTGTAGGGATCTTTATTCCCTGGCTCTTGGAGGAAATCTTGAGCAAAAGTTGCATCTTATTTAGTCATGTTCTTATTAAAGCATCACTTCACTTTGACTAAGTACATAAAAGATGAATTCAATAATTATTATCCTTAGCTGAAAGTAATAACATTAATTTCTACTTTATTTCGATTAAAAGTTACCTTCTGATAGGAGATGCTATAGTGGATAAGGTTACACATACGCGTGGCTAGAAGATATATAAGGATTTTCTGTACCTTTCCATCCATTGTTCTATGAACCTGAAAGTGTCTAAAACAAAATAATAATAACAGTAATAATAATAATGCCTTCAAATTAAACAGAGCAAAAGCAGAAATGAAAAAATAATGGGCTCTAAACTGGGAGCCTACACTGGGGATTTGAAGGATGGTGGCTTTTTCCTAATTTTCTAGCAATTTTGACCCTACTGTTTCTGACGCTAAGGTGCCTCTGATATGTCTATAGTTGAAGAAGAAAAATAAAGGGACGGTATAATGCACAGAAGGGTTTTCTTCCCCAGTTCTGTCACAGTAATTCAAAACATCTGTGGTCTCTGGCTTCCAGCATTTTAAACCATCTCTTCTCTAAGAAGAAAGCAGAACGTTTGGAGATGTGCCTCCTTCCACTACCCATCCATCTCGCCAACTTGGCACATCTATTCTCATTGGCAATGTAGTGCATCTGAAGTTGCACTTTAATCTACTTTCTGCTGAGATTTTTCTCTCTGCCAGGCAGTCTTCAGGAGGCTCTAAGTAAATGCCGTGTCAGCTCTAGCCTTTGCTATTTCGTGCCCTATCCCTTCATCATTTATGGACGACATAGGTGCATTTTTTGACATCATATATCCAGAAGTGCACCTCATATTCAAAGAGGCAAGTTCTCATCATACTAAATTTGTGAGAGCTGGCCCAAAATTCTCTTTGGATTTCATGGCTTTTCTTAGTCTAAGCACTACTGAACCTAAATAGTTGCATTGAGTCAACATTTCTAGATTGGGTGAAGATATCACAGTACAGTACCTGTATCTAAACTGCTCTCCCAGGCTCCGACTTCCTTATCGTCAATATTAAAACATCTCTTACTGCAGTGAAGTGAACAGTCTCAGAACTGGTTCTTCAGCATTTCTTCTGCAAGTACATGGGAATAGTGGGGTCTTCTGTCTTTGGATTTCATACAAACCAATGCAGAAAAACTCCCATTTTAAATATATTTGCAAAAATTGTTTGGGGACTTGTCTACAGATTTTACCAGAAGTAATTTAAACATATATTCTCAAAGCTTTTGCAATATGTATGATTCTGAGTGCAAGATTTACAATTAATAAGACTAAGGCAATGTCTCATGAATATATTTTAAGTCATAATAATGAAATATTTTAGATGCATATAAAAAAATGCCAGGATGCAAAGGGTTTAATCAATCAATGGGTTTCAGAAACTAATGAATATCTGAGTAATATTCTGGTTACCTAATGGAATTAAAGACTTAAAAGTATTCAACTAGAAAGGAAAAGGAGTTTTTTGAATTTGTTTCCAATGTAGATAGTTATGATTTGGAGAAAAGTAAAATTTCGGACTAGGTGCAAAACTCATTTAAATATACATTTTCCTATAAAAATATGGTTTATCTTTTATAGTTTCATTTTTAAAAATAGTAAATTCTAAATTCAGAACATATTCTTATGAAGTTATTATGAGAAATTTATTATTAAAAATAATCACATGCTATGATTTAATTGATTTTTTCTTTGTCTATTTGTTTATTTGTCAAGAAACACTTTTTTTTCTTTTTTTTATTATATCATGGTTGTGTACATAAATGTAATCATGGGGTACAATGTGCTGGTTTTAGCAGTCACTCCGTCTGAGGTAACTAAAAGAAATTTAGGTTCAAAGTAGAAAAAATAAACAAATGTGAATAGCATAAATTTAGCATGCTGTGCATGATTAATAGGGTTGATTATTTCACCAAGACCAAATAGACACAGACAGAAGTTTGATTTTTTGTTGTTGTTTGTTTTGCTTTGAGGAGGGGGTAGCTAGAAACAATTTTCACCAATATTGCCCTGCTTTTTTCTAAGTCCATACTAGACTAGGTCTACAATTTATAAAGCTCACATTTGAGGTTTCCATTGACAGGTAAGCTAAAAAGTTAGGATTTTGCTTCACTTTTAAAGTATGAATCTAGGCTACCCTAGGCCAGAACTTTAACCAATGTGCCTAGCATGGACCTGGACAGTGGCAATGAGCCGGCTGCCAAGTGGGAAAAGATGGAAGAGGTTTTAACCAGGAGAAAAAGCACCCCTTTGCCCCCCCAAAAAAGAAAAGAAAAACATTTCCAACCTACTTCAAGAAGTCTCCAGAGTTGTTACATTGTCACGTAGAGCCAGAGACCCAAGAACAACCCAACCTGTCACACTCCAACATTCAACCCAATGCAGTGCCTTCATTAATAAAAACAGCAATCAATAAAATTTATTTAAACTTATAGCTGGGCATGGTGAGGGGTACTGTAGTCCCACCTACTTTGGGGGCTGAGGCAAGAAGATTGCTTGAGCCCAGGTGTTTGAGGCTGCTGTGAACTATGACGACATAATGGCACTCCCCCCAAGGAACAGGGGGAGATTCTGTCTCAAAAAATAAATGTATTTAAACTTAAGCAGCAGTGCTCTCTAGTAGTAACAAGGTACTTACTTATTACTGGGAAGGAAAGAGAAGAGAAAAGTGGGGACATGAGGAACTCTCACAGTTCCTGGTGGCTAATGATTCCCTTGACGTTTAATGGGACATAAAATTTTAACCTCCTTTATAAGTGTCTGGAGTAGAATTGATTAGAATAACCTAGAAATAGTAAGGGATTCAAACTGAATATTGATTCATATTAGAATAGTATTATGATTAATTTTCTTGGAATGTCACACTCATATTTTCATAATTAATTGAGGAATTTGTGAAGTAGAGTGGAATTGATGCAGTACACATCAATAGCAATACTTTTGCTGCTTTGATCTTGAATGTTTCCTTTGAACTCAGTAGAACATGTGATAATTCTGGAAGATCCAGTATTTCACGGAAAGAGAAATAGAAACCATGAGTGGTAGGAGTATCCGTAGCTTTATCAAGTGGTATTCAGTGTAGTTGTGTGGATTCCTGTTTTTAAAAAATCATTAAAAACTACCATTGCTTCCCAAGGTAAGTGTTTTCGGTAATTTTTTTTTTCAAATAAATGAATACAAAAGATATCATATGGAAGAGTTTTTGCACATTTTGGCTTTTCTGCTGAGCACATACACAAACGCACAGCAGCATCAATCCGCAATATGCTTCTTTATTTCCAATGCTATACTTTGGGTTATTGACATCATAAGTTTTATATTGTACCTCGATAAATCTCGATTTGAAAAATAAATAAATAATGAAACGTTTTTACATACAATGCCAAAAGTAAATTACAGTAAGCAAAAACTGATAGGTTTTGTAAGTGATATTTATGTACATTTATAATCTTTACTGCATCAGCTGTGGCTCTTATGCCTCTAAATCATGAGTGCTGGAAATACAGCTTTCGGTATTTGGTGGTTTTTTTGTTTTGTTTTTGTCTTTTTTTCCCTAATCCCCATTACATTATTGCGACAGAAACATTTCTTCTTTTGTCTTTTCAGTCTATGTTGTCTTTACCATGGGAAAAGGAACTGTGACATTCTTATCTCTGGGCCATCTGCCCAATTACATGTTCATTGTCTCCTCTGATCCACAGGGGGTCAAATGAAACTGTCATTTCTCTGGTCCTTCTGGCCTCTTTGGGAATATAGCTGATACCTTAATGCTGGGAAGGCAAAAGGGACTCCAGAATGCAGTGCCCTTGCTCTAGGGGCTCTTCCTGCCTCCCCGGACTCTGCGTGGAATCTAGCCTCAGAGACTCTCTAACCTTCGCACTGGAGATTTCTCTGAGTTCTGCATAATAAACCTGCTACAAGGTCTGTCCTCTCTACTCCAATCCCTTTCATCTCTCTCTTCTTGGCAGCTGGGAAGACTGAATGTTTTTAAGGTCCAGGGTAGAGGATCCCAAGAGTTTTTCTTGATATTTCTCCTTCAAAGGCACAATACTACTTTTTTACCTCAGTACAATAAAAAAAAAAGCTCAATTCTTTTATGACTTCATGAAATAAGTCAATGCTTTTTTTATCATTATTCATCTTGTCTCATCCTCATCTGAACAACAAATATAAAGTCAATATCTGTTTTTAAACAGTAAGGTAGTTAAGGGATACAAATAAACACGTATACATATACGTGCACAAAATCCAACACATGCTGATAATTCAAAAATATTTTCAAAAATATTTGTATAAGTTATATTTGGGTTTATTGCTAAAACAAGTACACAGCATTCTATTTAAATGTATAGTGGATGGCCATAAAAATAATAGATGAAAGGAAATTTTTAAAAGTGTTTTTAAAGCACATATGGTGAAGAACTTTGTTTTATTAATTATTGATTAGCTTGAAATACAGTTCTTACAGTAAATGCAACATGCATACTTGTATATCAATTCGCAGAAAGAATTGGTGCCCTAGAAACCTCTAATGGTGACCTAGAATATATTTTTGTTTGTTTTTTATTTCAGTATTATGAAATGATACTATAATTTTGAGATACCTGTAGATATATGAACATGAGCTGGGTTTTAAATGACATTTAAAAATGATTACTTATTTTTAAGAGGTGATAATAATATTATAATTTTGTTAAAAGAAAGTCCTCATTGGTAGTGATAGGTTATGAAGAAATTGTACAAGAGATGATTTGAAATCTAGAATTTGTTTTAATATTAATTTAAGAACATACTTTTTATTACTATTATTATAGTAATGATGGGAATAGATTAAACAAAAAAATGTACACAAATTACAGTTGAGTATTAGATATATAGGTGGTTATTATACAATGCTCTCTAATTTTTTACATGTTTTAAAATTTCCAAAATACAAAGTTTAGGCAGATAGTAAGAGATTGATATTTTAATAAAACTCACCCGGGTGAAGTTGAGAACATTCTTAATAAAGTATCACAACAATGGAAAAGTATCTAATGTATTAAATACTAATATGAAAACAATAAACGAACAAATACACCCATACATGAGAGAGAAGCAAAATTAAATTCAAGTGGGGCAGGGGGAGGAAGGAAAAGGTAGAGGGAGAAGCTTAGGCACTGCATTCCACAGCCTCCTTTGTCTTCCAGAGGCATTAAACCCCGACATTAAAAACATTCGGGTACTGGTAAACGCTCATCTAATGGGCTCAATGTAAGGGTCTACAGCACAACCCCTGGGTGAGGGGCTCAACTACAACTTGAATTTTACCTAACAAACATACAAACAATGTTGTTTAATCATTTGTAGCTTCCTATTAACCTGAAATAAAAAACATTAAAAAATGAAAAACTCAGAATATATATATGAAATATACAAGCTCACATTTTTATTTCTTCTTGCTTTTCTATTGTTTTGATGGAAAGATATGATTTACTTTACAGAAGTCTAGGCAGATGTTTTTGTATGTAGCAAGACTATTTTATACATATATGTTTCTAATTGTGAAGTTGCAGCTAAGAGAAGATTTTCAGTAATTACCTATGTATTTGTAAGACTAGAACATAAATTGATAATTGCCTCCATTAAAGAACTTCTGAGTAAAATCAAGTCTTTCTAAACTTTCCTCTGGAATTCAGCAATAAAATCTTTAACCACAAACATGAGTGCTGTTTAGTTTGTAGGTTTCCCTCAGGAATTTGTGGCAGGGCGTTACTGATACCCCTCTGGCAACCAAAGAGCTAGTGTCTCTGATCCAACTGTCCTATGAATGATGAGACTATATGCAGGAATTTTTGCACTAAATTTTGTCACCTTTCACTGAAGGCAAAACTTCATTCCATTTTCAAATAGTGGTAAATCATATTTACTTAAGAACTGAGCATGATCATAAACTGCATGCCACATTCAATAAAACCATTAACTCTAGGAAAACTGTACAAGAATTTTCAAGTCAAAATTGTTATTTTTTTAATAGATGTAACTAGACTGATGAACTTATTTTACTAATTCAAAAGCCAGCAAAACAATTATGTGATAAGGTCAGCAACAGGCTATTATCATGAACTTAGAATTAATTCCTAATTGTGCTACATCAGAGAATCATGAATACAATTATTTTTACATCTGATATTTCTTTAAATGTTGTTTTGAAGGATTTTCTGATGTTTAATCATGTGCAAAATTGCAGGTAATATTTATTTTGCCTGCCTGTCATGTGCCTCTGACTTTACCAAGACTATGTGATGAATCAGTTAGTAAACTTCTCACTAATTATAGTTCCGAAACCTACTATCACTGATGCTTAATACCTAATGGATTCTATTTGTGAGCCAGGATGTCTGGTAAATATTTTGATATAATGTATATGATTTTACACTAATACTGAGAATTAGACAGTATTATAACTGAACTGAAATTCAGAAATTTTGAGTTACTTTTCTCTTTTATTTTTATTGTATTTATTAATTTCTCTTTTAGGGTAACTAAGAGAGATTTTATTTAGGAAGAACAAAGAGAAAGTTTAGAGCACTCCTAAAGAGAGTTAGGCGTGGACCCCTCTCATGAAGGAGAAAAGATGAGAGAGGCTTAAGTTATTTTTCTAAAACTACTTAGTGATTAGCTGAGTCGAAATATAATCCCAACAGTGTCGGACTCTACAGCTTATGCTTTTGCTTTTCAGAGAAACCTCCTATCATGAATACATGGTGTAACGCAGGGTATGACTCCATATAATCATCACTAGGATTCCATTTTAAACTTATTTTTAAAATGAAATTTGAGAAATTGAATATTAAGTATGTGAATAATTTGCTAGCAGGATGAACAAATTTTGAGATAACTACTTCCATAGATATTGGTTTTTTTGTTGGCTTTGTGTATCAGGTTAATGAAATTTAGACCTTAGTAGGATTCTATTGTTCATCCAGAATAATAAGGTTTTATACAGAGGCAGAAAGAGGGGAGTATTTAGCCTGAATTGACATAGTTTATGGGTTAACACTAAAACCCATATATTTTGGCTCATATTAGAGCTCCTATCACTGGAACAATCTTTTCTTTTTTTTTTTAAACCTCATAGTTCTTCCTCAAAAAAGTAGGTGTAATTATTTAATTAATGATTGTTTTCCTATTGATTTCTAAGAACTACTTTCTCTCTTATCCGTTCTCCATGTATAACTGGACCTTGTGTGTAGTAGGCCAGCAATGTATATTTATATTTGCTAAGTGAATGAATAAATCAATATCTCACAAAGAAAAACATATCAGACATGTTAAAAATATAAAACTTACAAAAAGAACAAAATTGTCTTATCAAATTTCAATCCGAAAGGATGAATGAATTACAACCAGAAGCATAAAAATCAGTAATCATCATATAACTTGAGAATTAGACCTGAATTTGATCTTTTATCACGATATTATACTAAATATTTTTAAAACTTTGTTTCCATTTTCTCTAAGTATCCTGGGTTCAGTAAATTATGTGGATCCAAAGAAAATTGTTCAGAGGGTTCATATTGTCACCTGTTATGTGGACTTCCCTGTGGAATTTTTATAATCAGTTTAGGGTAATCCTACAATGTGGCCTCTGAGTTAATGAATCCAGATGTCTTCAGAGAGCAGTATAGAGAAATGACAATCAATCCTACTGTGCTTTGTGTTTAGGGGAGAAAAAACATGTTTCCAGAACTCAGCAATACAAAAAACACAATTTGATTACCTTTTTTATTCTGAGGATTTTCTTTATATTATTAAAGATATTTAATATATCTTGCTGGCTGTTGGGGGCTGGGGAGCTGAGGACATCCTCAGCTGCTAGCTGTGTAGAGACGACGACATGACAGTTTAGATCTTCAAAGCCAGAGAGAAGACTCTAGAACACATCTGTAGCAAGAGAAAGTCTTATATAACTTTAACTAACATCATTGTGGAAATGACTTACCATCCCTTTGTCATAGTCAAGTCTTTAGAAGCAATGCTCAGGTCTTGCTCACTATCAAGGGGAGGTGACCACAGATAGTTGTAAAAATCAGGAGTTGTGTATTATAAGGAGTTGCCATAGAGTGTCCACCACAATCTACGTAAAACTTAGTCATTTTATCATAAGTGTGTGTATCTTAGAATTCTTTATTAATTTTATTTCTATATAACTCACCCATTTTTACATTAATTAAGGCTTACATAAAATTGATTATTTGCCAGGTACTATGTTAGATTCTGGGCATAAACTTTAAAATCCTAGACCCATTAAATTTAGACACTTTCCAGTTTAGTGCAAAGGTTCTTCTTCTGAATTTCCTGGTCCAAGAGCCCCAAGGGAAGGTTTTTGGGAATCTGTGAATATTTGAGTATTTTGCTCTGTGGGTGACTTTATGTGAAGCCTATTAAACCATAAAAAGAAGACAAAGAAACAAATAAAATGAAACCTAATTTTTGCAGGAGAGAAGATACTAAATTAGAAATGTTAATGCTAAGTCTTGAAGAAAGTGGATTTTGGCATAAAATAAGAAATAAGGAATAAATAAAGATTCTGTAGGTAAAATGAAACTTTAAGCAAATTGCATTAGATGAATAGAAATTACTTGAGTAAGTAAACTGTGTGTATGTGTGTTTTTATGCAGTATAGGCTTCTTGATACTATAAAAAAAAATGGTTACAGCCCGTGGGGCAAGCAGTGAAAATTTACTGTCTTTAGAGAATAGGTATATATTGGTATTGGTATTAATCCCACCAGAGGTGAGAATAGGTATATATTGGAATAGGTATTAATCTCACCAGAGTCTTTAGGTTTCTGATACTTAACATCCAAAATGAGACTACTAATATACAAGAATACCGTTATAAAAAATCATGGTTCATGACACACAGCAGATGCTCATAAAATGTTTTATTATGATACGTGTTTAGGTGACAGTAGATGAAATGATTAAGAGTTAAGTTGGAACCAGATTTTTGAATGATGGAAAACATAGCATAGATTCTATTAATGTTCTCCTAAATTCTATAGGAGACAAAAGAAAAGGAAGTGTCGAAAATAATTCTGGAATTTAAGTTTGCAAGACTCTTTGGGAAATCACATCATTAAGTAAACTATAATATAAAATGAAAACTCATAATTGCTCTTTATATTGTGTGTTATCAAACAAGATAGTTATTTAAGAAACATGGAAAATGCAGAAATGACTGCAGTGCAGCAGTAATTATGGTGCACTTTTTCGCTATTTAAGTTGGATATTTCTCTACATTCCTGAAACAATTTTTAGGTTCTTTTT
>CAUYON010123678.1:0-11538 GCA_963573935.1 Arctocebus calabarensis | reverse complement strand
AACTGTGTCAGGGCCCACAGAATGTATGATCACTAAATTTGTGGGCCTTACCACAGATCTAAATCCCATCTCTGAAAAAGGGTCCCAAATTGGCATTTTAATGTTTAATATGCAAACATAATTCATGCGCACATTATTTGACATTTACAGCAGAAACCTTTATTATATACTTTACCACCAAGCCTGTGGCCTCGGTCTGACTGCTCCGCTCTCCCAGTGAGGGAGGTAAGACAGACGTAAACCACGGGAGCAAATCCACGTGTACACCGAGCTGGGATGGCACCCGGGGTTCCTGATGCCAAGGTCAATGCTTGTCTCACTATATCGGCCTCACTCTCTATACAGAACATCTAGCTTAGAAAAAGGATTTTGTCCACATGTAGCCTTCTTAGCAGTTCTGAGATAGCGTGGTATTTGATCACAACTTCCAGCACACACACTGGGCTCTTCATTTTTAGAGCACCCAATTTTGTCAAAGCGCAGCCAAAGAATCTCTCCTGGAGATGCAGGATTTAAAAATCCTGCCGTGGAGTAAGCAGGTTTAACCCCTGTGCGTGTCAGCACCATGGGAGGGTCGCAAGAGCAGAGACACGGCCGACTCTGACAGCCCTGGGTGGATGCCTCAGCCTCAGCCTCAGCTGCACAGACGCGAAGCTCATCAAATCGGCCCCAGGCTCACCTTCTGTAACAAACAGGGAAGGGTGACATCTTCCTGGCTGACATCTCCAGCATTCTGTTCACCAGAAAATACTGTGAAGACCTGCCTCCTGCAAATGTACTGAGCGGGCTGAAATTTGGGGATTCTTAGTGTTGTTTGTTCCCGCAATCAAATCGAGGACGAGCACTCCGGCCGCTACACGCTCCTGCCAGGTGTTTACCACGTGCCGCGGGCGAGCTGCATCTTTATCTCAGCTGCGTTTCCTCATGGGTCTGGATGCTGATCCTAAAGATGCAACCCGGCGTTCTGAAGGGTGAGATTCTACAAGGTTAAAGTCCCGATAGTCCCAGTCGCGGATGCTGTTGCACCGTCGTGTTCCTGTCTTTACTGGAAATCTAAGGATGGTTTAAGGAGATGTGTAAGGGTGCCAAGTTAAAAGAGATAAACCTGTGGACTTAATTTTAGGATGCAACTTGAACTGAATTAAGGGTGACCTGGAAGCTTGGTAAAGCAATATTCCAGGGCTGTTTGCAGTGGAGAGGAGTGCTTGAGTCTCAGGGAGTGAGGTGGGGAAGATCTGTCCTTGGTGCTGGTGGGTACCCTCCAAGGGGCCCAGCAAGGACAGATACGGAAGACAAACTGGCCTCCTGCTGAGCTTCTGCTTCATCAGACGTCACAACTCCAGGCTTGTCAGGGACTCACACCAGTGGCCGCTGCAGTCAGAGGCTTTTGACCTTGAACTGAGAGTCACACCACTGTCTTCCCTCATTCCCAGGCCTTTGGACTTGGCCTGAACCACACTCGCAGCGTCCCAGGGTCTTCAGCTCACAGGCAGCCTCATGGGACTGCTCAGCTGCCGTAATCTCGGGAGCCCGGCCCCTTACAGACCCGCTCTCCTATACCCATTTTTTCTCTCTGGAGGACTGTTTAATACAGACTTAGCACCGGACATTCCTCCCTACCTTGCTCCTTACACATGACGGACAAGATCTCTGCAATTATTCCCTCACAAAAAACGCTGTGATGAGTGAGTGAGGCTACTTAATAGTGGAAGATAAAAGTTTAAAAGCGAATTATTATTGGTGCTGCAAAGCAGAAAATCACGTAATTGAAATGGCTGAGCAATAATCAGACTTTTAAGCAGGCAGCACACACTTAACAAAATTTGTAGACCAAAACCACTCTGCAGATGTGAATGTAGTGAGCATTTCAAAGATCATAAAGTGAAAATGCAAGCAAAAAATAAATCTCTCACACCAAATTATCCGATTGCATCTGACTTCTGTCCCTTCGCACATAACAGCATGCTCACCTTCAGAAAACACCCTTCATCAGAGAGCAATGAGGATTCAACACATCATCCACCTCCCCAGGCTCTCAACCTTTTCTCTCCTCTGCTCACACGGGAAGAACAGTTGTCTTGGGGTCCGTATTAAACACACAAGCACTAACAAAAGCTGATGAGCCACAGAAAGGTCTGTGCATAATTTTTGTGATATCCAGCACCACAGATAAACAAAACAATCCTCACATACTCTGCGGGTGGCTCCATGGGGCAGGTTAGTCACTGCTGTTTGAGGGTCCTCCAATATCACAAAACACACATTAAATGGGGTACTATTTTGGCTTCGTTATTTGACTATCAACGAAGACAGATTACTTATATTTACACAAAATACAGCAACGGGAGACTGGCACACGCTCCACTTTGGGGAAAGGCACTGTCAAAACTGTCTCCACTGTTCTCCATCAGCCATATGTGATTCAGCCCCTGATGGACCTAAAAATTCTAGAACTTACTGCTCATTCATATATTAATAACTGGAAAAAAATGAAGCACTTTATAAGTGCTTATTTGAATAATTGGTGAACTTTGTAGAAGATTATGGATCTTCAATTGAATCCACAAGCCAAATGGCAGATTTGGATTTGGGCATGATTGTGAATTTCAAAGTGTTGCTAATGGAGTTTTTTTCCATTTAGCCAAATTTATTTGGTAGAATATTCAGATGAATGGATTGTACATACAATATAGTAATGACAAAAAATTCAGTTTACAAATGCATCATTTAGGAGAAGATTCAGGATGACTCCTCAGAGGCATCTGGTACTTGCCTCCTCCTCAAAGAAGAACCAAAACCACAAGTAGATAATATACTGTTAAAATTTCACCAAAGAGAAACACTGGGATTCCATGATAAATGACAGGAGCCACGCAAGGCAGCCTGACAGACTGGACCACCTGGGACCCTGACAGGCTCCCCGATGTGGGGAGAAGGTGAGCAAGTGGCCCCAGAAGTGCACACGCTCAGTGTGATGGCCTCTTACCATCCTGGCCGAGAGGGAGACCTTCAACTACATGGATCCGAAGACTAAGGTCTGATCCACGACATGTTGTAGTCAAACTGTTAAACATCAACACGAAGTGGGCTGCCCCTGTGGCTAAGTAGGTAGGGCGCCAGCCCCATGTACCGAGGGTGGTGGGTTCAAACCTGGCCCTGGACAGCTAAAACAGCAATGAGACTTGCAACAAAAAATAACTGGGCATTGTGGCGGGCACCTGTAGTCCCAGCTGCTTGGGAGGCTGAGGCAAGAGAATCACTTAAGTCTAAAAGTTGGAGGTTGCTGTGAGCTCTGATGCCATGGCTCTCTACTGAGGGAGACAGAGTGAGACTCTGTCTCAAACAAAAAAAGTCAACACAAAGAGAGAATTCTAAAAACAGCAAGAAAAAAGCATCTAATTACTTATAAGGGAAGCCTTATCAGACAAACTGCAGATTTCTCAGCAGGAACCTTTAGGCCAGGAGAGAAAGGGGTAATGTAGAGACAGGCTCTCCCTCTTGCTGGGGCTAGTCTCAAACTAAATGATCCTCCCACCTTGAACTCCCAGAGTGCTAGGGTTATAGGTTATGTGCCTGACCCATTTCTCCTTCATTTATGAGGATTAACTTTGCTAACTACTAACTGCTTGGCTACCAAGTTGTTGTTTTGTTTGTTTTCTAGCAGTGCTTTGAAAAAATTAGAAAACAATTACACAGACTGGGAAGTTATATGCCAGGTATGCTAACCTACAAAATACATTAATCCAATGTATCAATGTTAAGCTTTTAGAAGAAAATATACTCCAACAATACTCAAAGTTCATTTCAATTTCCTAGCTGTGATAATTATACTTTGTTGTTGTTGCTGTCTGTGAAATAAATGCGTCACATAATAAATAACTACTCAAAAAAACCACCATTTGTCTTTGAGATAGTATAGCATATTAAAAAAGAATTTGAAGTTGAACAAAACCTAACTTTTAAATATTTTCTATTCTTTATTAAATACATTCTTCTGGGAAAATCTTGACCTTTGTGAGTCAAGATATTTCTGCTGTTTACTTCTGTAGAACAAATTACTGTGAAACTCAGTGGCCTGGAAAAATAGGCATTAAATTATTTTATTCCATTTCATGATTTTGTGAGGCATTACTTCGAGCAGAGCTCAGCTGCACAATTTCTCTGTTCCATGAAGTGTCGACTAAGAATCATTTGGTGTATTCACCTGGGAGATGTTCTAGCTGGCCCAGAACATCCAGGTGACTTCACCTGTGTGGGGGTCGTTTGGACTCCACGGGGCTAGTTGACTGGAGGGAACATCTATGTCTGGCCTCTCCAGCATGACACCCTTAGGGTGATCAAACTGCAATGTGGCTCTAGGTGCCTGGAGAGTTTTCTAACAGAAAGGAAGCAAAGCTGTTGGTCTCTTGAGGCCTCAGTCTGGAAACTGTGCAGCATCACTTGAGCTGTGTTTGTTTTAAGACAGCAATCACAGAGGTGACCTAGATCCAAGGTGAGGACCATAGACCCCCAACTCCTGATGGGAAGACTGTGAGAGGTGTTATGGCCAGTGAATAATATTTTGTATCTCATTGGAGTTACTATGAGAACCAAATAAAATGTAATACGTGTGTATAGTCATGCAAAGCTCAACAATGGGATACATTCTGAGAAATGAGCTGTCAGGAGGTTGGGTCATGCAAACATCACAGAGTGTATTTGCACAAACTGAGACGGTGGAGTTGACCACGCTAAGCTGTAAGGTTGAGCCTATTGCTCTAAGGCGACAAAGCTGTACAGCCTGTTCCCGGACTGAATGCTGCAGGGAAGTACAACTAAATAGTCTGTGTGTATCTGAATATAACTACGTATAGAAAAGATATAATAAAGGTACAGAACTATGATCTATGGTACCACTGCCCTTTACGCAGTCAATTGTTGACCCAAATGCCCCGACACAGTGCCTGACAGCATAGGAATCAACTTTACTGAAAGACTTTAGAAAGTTAGGAGGCAAGCATGTTTCATTATTTCCCAACACTGCTTGTGCAAACTGCCATCTTTTCTAGCACTCATTTATCTCTAATCCTACATAAAATTTCTGGCAGATATCCCAGAACATTTAGTTATTCTTAAGTATTCCATAAGAACTTTATTTTTCCAAGTTTTAATAGCAGAGCATTTGAAACCCAGAATTCCCATTCAATTCAAAACTTTTCTTTTCCCTCCAGAGGGGATGATATTCCACTCATTTTCAACTGACATCCTCAATG
Source organism: Arctocebus calabarensis (assembly GCA_963573935.1). Taxonomy (NCBI): domain Eukaryota; kingdom Metazoa; phylum Chordata; class Mammalia; order Primates; family Lorisidae; genus Arctocebus; species Arctocebus calabarensis. The sequence goes on along the minus strand of CAUYON010123678.1, from coordinate 6,286 downwards.
ACCAGAGAGTTGTTTTTTGAGACAGTGGGAGGTATGAAAGTTGTAGGTCAAAGGTCTTCTTAATCATTCTAAGTTCTCCTTGATTTTTGAAGGAAGTAGATGTAAAAGCGTTTCCAAGACAACTCAGAGTTGTCTCCTTTCTGACACGTGGAAATCACAGGGGTCCTGGTGGGGCCCTCGTCCAGCCCATCTCTGGGAAACGTGGCTGGCTCTGGTGAAGACTGTTTTATTCTGATGGTACAGGCTACTTCAGCTAATCGGTAGACCTTTAACTCATGATCAGTCACTGCATTCCTCAAATTTCGGGAGATGCGCGTCGTCCCAGGCTCTCCAAACTCTCAAAGCATCTCTTCCTCTCAAGCGAGAACGAAGTCACTTCCTCCTATCCCCTCTTTTCACAATGGTGGACACAGAGAGGTAGAATCTGGGATATGCTGGCAGCTTCTCCAAAGCAGTCCTTTCTCTAATCCTTCACATCTTCTCCCCGTTATCCTCAAGACGGGTGATGAGCTAAGAATGTCAACACCATGCAATTTCTAAGGGATGGCCTATGTTATGGACTGAACTTTTTTGTCCATATTCATATCTTGAAATCTTACCTTCCCATGGGATAGTATTAGGAGATAGGGACTTTGGAGGGCAATTAGGGTGGAACCCTTGTGTGCCCACTAATAGGATGGATCGTGCACTTCTGAACATGGGTGGGCTCTGACTAACGGAACACGGTGGTGGTCGCACGGCACAGACTTTGTTGCTGGGCCACAAGGGGGGACATGGCATCTGTGTGTTTACTGGAATGCTCCACTGGAATCCTGAGATTCCATGTCAATAGGTCAGATACTCCGAGGTGGCCACACTGTGGGGAGGACCAGCCACCCAGAGAAGGCAGGTGGGAGCACAAAGTGTCCAGTCAGCCTCTCTGTCCTCCCAGGGGCCGGACACATGCATGGACGAGGCTTCAGATAGTTGTGGCTCTTAGTTATCTAGTTGCTGAAGCCTCAGATAATGTATCCAAATTCCTGATGCTACAGACTTTGTCAGCATGATGGAATGGTTATTTTAAGCTTCTAAACTTTGGTTTTATTTGTCACCTAGCACCAAGTGAAAGAAACACCTGTTCTGGCCCCACCTCAGCTTTGGAATCTTAACCAAAGCTGCATGAGGAAGGTTTACCTGTTAGTGTATTTATTATACGAAGCTCCTGGAACCTAGTAAAAGACAGTTCTTATTCTCCTTAATTGTAATAGTATAAGAAACAAAAATGTTCACTTGTTCTCAGTGTGACAGGATTCAGGGATTTTAAAAACTATTCTTCTGAATTAGAAAGGGCCACTCAGCCAGTCTCTCCTGATTTGCCAGGAGTTTGCTAGTTTGCTTGTTGGCTTGTCGGTGTCCTGCGTCTTCGTGTGACACATGGCCTTTTTGGTGACCTCAGGTTGGTACCTCTGCCATATGCAGTCTGTCAGAGGCAGATATTAGGGCCTGGGAAAAAAACCTGCAAGACTGTATCCGTCCAAAGTAAATTTAGGACAATCTCATTAGCTCAGAAACCAAAATGCCACAGTGAAGGAAAGGCTGGAACAGCATCTGCTTCCACCCACCTCTTGTAATTCACACTGAGTCTGAAGAATCACCAAGTCATGGGGAGCTCTGCAGAGCCCAGGGTGGCGGCTGGGGAGCAGCGCCAGGCCCCAGACCTGCTGGCAGGAACTCCCTTGCGGTCCTCGTCTGTATGAGAAATTCGCCCTGCCTTGGCAGTGAATTTGCTTCCGATCGATTGCTAGCAAATGAAAATTTTGCAAATGTTAAGTATGCATAAAAAACACATTAGTTCAAGAAATAGTTGTTTTAATAAAGTAAAAAATCTTGGTAGTTTGATGAACTCATTTTTAATATGCAATATTACAAATATTCCAAATTTCTCAATACTACTTACTGTAGATATTTGTAGAGATGTGCTTATCCCCCCCCCCCCACCGTCTAATCCTGGAAGAGCTCCTTATACAATGCTCATGGTGGTATGTTGGTCCTCTATCAACTTAGCTGAAATCATCTCCACTCTAAAGACTAGCCAGGGGAAATATCTTACATCTCATCCTGCGCCAAATGCCCACTTCTGGCTCAGGTAGGTACAATGTTGCTGCTCCGTGGCTGTATCAAGAGTCTTTCCCATAAAGCAAGGGAGGTTGAAATTGTGGCCTGCTGAGTCCGAGAGCCTGTGAGCAATGAGCAAGGAGAAGGCACCGACAGCGGGTGCAGCAGGGAGCGAAGCGGAAGGGATGCTGATGCCATTTAAATCCTCAATTCCTGTCTCTTTTGAGGCCAAAGAGATCCCTGACCTTTGGGTTTTTGAGACATCTATCGCACTGGGCTTACACATGTTAGGTACCCTTCCTTTGCTTGTTTCAGGTGAGAGATTGTGTTTCTGTATCTTGCTTTGAAAGAATCCTCACATACTCAGAGATCCATCTTTTAATACTCCCTCTTTATACTCTGAAGTTCAGAAGAGCAAATGTCTCCTGGATTCCCAGATTGACCGTTCCCTTTCCTCTGGCTGGGTGTTTGCACGTCTCCCCCTCTCTGGCTTCTCCCTTCTCCCCCGTCCTGGCTGACCAGGCTTACTTGTGTCACAGTGTGTATGCCAGGTCAGGAGCCACGGGTACTGGAAGCCATCCTTAACTTGGCACGCCAGACTTAGGTTCCCTTGCCGTCCCCGCCATATTTCCCGTATATATCCTAACAGAGAATTTATTACCCTGTGTCTCCCAGTGAACCGTGAGTAATTTAAGAAGCAAGCATCTGAGTTCTCACCACCACATCTTTAGCTCTTACAACGCTAGTCCATGTAGGAAATTAGGAGCCATTCTCGAGTGAATGCAGAGGGTTACTTAAAACAGGATACACACATGACTAAAAGTGTACAGATCACATTGGTCACAGGGCTAATGTAGACAACCAAAGCATGAAGCAAACAAAATGTGCCATTTTTGATCTAAATGATTTGTGCCTTTCTGTTCTTCTGAACTTGATTTCCTTCTTTTCTTCTAACTGTACTTTTTCTTCTTCTGCATCTGACTTTCTTGAAACATTCCTCATGCGCTAGGCCTCTTTCTTTTCCCTCCTTTTCAGTAAACCTCCACAATTCTGTGTCCCTTTTCGTCATCATTCTTGAAACAGGACATTTGCCACCAGATTAGCTGTTGCTACATGCCAGGGAGCCTCACTTTTCCCGTAAATTCACATACGTTGTAAAAGGGACTTTATAAAGGAATTACTTTAAGCAAAACATATGGTTACAATCCATCATAAGAAAGTCATGCTATGGCAACCCCATGGAAAGGTAATGTTTTTAAGCAGGTTAAGACTCTGTATCTCTCAAGTCAAATAAATAGCTGTGCACCTTCCTTTCATAGCATCAATCCTACCTACATGTATTGTCAAGTATATTTTATGTATGTAAAGAGAGAATGAATCTTTCTTAGTTTTTAAGGTTTCAAAAATGAGCACCAAGTAGATCAAGCACATGAATACGCAACATGAATATTTGTAATGGCAATAAATAATGAAATCTAAATTATCCTCCTATTCTGATTCTATTTAGTAACTTTCCTTTTCTTCTCAGCTCCCTTTAATAGATATTATACACAGTGAAACACAGTGGTGGGAAAGAGATGGCCAATAAAATGGGCAGAGAGATGCAATCATTGTCAAAACTCTCTTAGAACAGATGATAGTTTTTATCTCTTTGCTAAACTCATTGAGAATTTTCTTTGGTGGGTTTTTAGGTTACCTGTGTTGCATTTTATTCATATCCTTTTATAGCACTTCACCACTTTGTGTTATAATATATTCCTATTTCTATCCCTCATTCTATGCAATAGTTCAAGGGTAGGGCCTTGGTGGTTTTGGTTTTGGATACACAGCAGTTAGTATTCCTTATGCACTCAATAAAACTGGGTGGTAAACAAAATGAACTCTATATTATAATTTATATTGATGCTTTAATGACAGGTAAAGAAAGTCTATTATTTCATCTTAAATTATTTGCATATGGCATATGAACCAGGGTTCTGTTATATATCACCCAGGAGGGAATGAGTAGTAAGCCTCGTTTGTTCAAGCTAAAGAGCACAGGCCGAGAGTTATAATTTTGGGACTTATCCCCTCATCTGCGAATATACTTTTTTCTGCAATCTTTGAGGGTGTCCTGGAGACCACTAGTGGCAATTGTGCTTGCAATTGGCTTTGTGTGTCTATGATATGAGCTTTGCATCTGTGGATTCAAGTCGTCTTGAATTAAAAAAAAAAAAAAGAAGTCCACAAAGTTCTGAAAAGCAAGTCCCAAGTGCTAAGTTTCATGGACATGAATGAAGTGATGTGTAGACATTGTATTAGTATTATAAGTAATCTAGAGGTGATTTAAAGTGCATATGAGGGTGTAGGGAGAATTTGTGATATGCTTTATGCTTTTTTATTTTTAGGAATTAAAATATAGTTTTATTTGTATTTTTCTTTCTTTCTTTCTTTTTTTTTTATAGAGACAGAGTCTCACCTTATTGCCCTTGGTAGAGTGCCGTGGCGTCATGCAGCTCACAGCAACCTCCAACTCCTGGGCTTAGGCAATTCTCTTGCCTCAACCTCCCAAGTAGCTGGGATTACAGGTGCCCACCATAATGCCCGGATATTTTTCTGGTTTTGCAGTTTGGCCGAGGCCGTGTTTGAACCCGCCACCTTTGGTATATGGGCCCTACTCAATGAGCCACAGGCGCCACCCATTTTATTTGTATTTTTTATTTTATTTTGTTGCTATCCCACCCTGGGGGCAGGGTCCACTAAGACCTATGGAACTGGTGGCAACTGAATGAAGAAATATAAAGTTAGAAATAATGGTAAAGAAAGAGACATGAGACATGGAATAGAATTAAAGGTGGGAAATTAGGGGTCCACTGCCCATTTGTGGGATTCCAGCAATGGCCTGTGATATACTTTACATGCAAATAGTGGATCATTTTATAGAACAGACTTGAGCATCTTTAGATTTGGGTATCTATGGAAACATCCTGGAACCTATCCCCCATGGATACTAAAGGAAGACAGAATAAAAAAGTGTTTAATGAAGAAAAGTTCCTCTGTAAGAGTCAAAGTATTGGTAGTCTGACATTACAAATTCTTTAAACTTCTTCTTTAATTTAATCCATCTCTATTCACTTGTGTTTATAATTTAATCATATTCTTTATACTAAATTCCATTATTTTTTCTACATATACAATGCATAGCTGCTTTTGATTTTAACTACTAAGTAAATCATCTGCTATAAATTCTTGATTATTATGCTCCACAGGTATGCCTGTTCGCCCACCTTGCATCCATTCACCCCTTAAGCAAGGATCGAATATCTATTTTATAGAAGACATTGGGCAAGGTGTTAGGAATATAATGTTCAAGAAAGGTAATCAAGATAAAGTGCAGATTAGGAAAAACAAATATATGCACCATATGTTAGGAATGTTTTTAGTCATAAGTACTAAAAGCTCAACTGGAACTAACCTAAGCAAGAAATGGGAACTTCTGAAGGTTGAGTGGCCCTTTCTTGATTATGTGTTCATTCTGAACCAATGGATGGTATCTTTCTTTACCTCAATAAAGAGAAATGTTTATTCTTTATCTCTATGAATCGGGGTTCTGTTGAGAGAACGAGAGGGCCAACTGGAGAGTGAACGGCTAAGAGTATTCCCAGAGCACCGTCTGGAAGGGCCCTTGAGGGAGTTGCTACCTGTCTATTCGGGAAACGTGAGTGAGTTCCTGGCTCCAGGATCATCCCAGCTCTGACAAAGTCTGGAAGGCAGTTGTCACCAAATGTTTAGTTCTAAGATTCCATTACCCTAGCTATAAGCATGGCATAAAAATCACAGCACCCCAACTACTAACTTCAGGAGTGGAGTTTGCAGTGCCAGCAAAATGGATGTATTGCAGGCGCCTTGAATTCTCCCTCTCAATGCCTAAAAATATTAGAACCAATTACTGAGACATCTGATAAGGCTAAAAAAGAAAACCCAACTCTAAATCCTTGTCTTCCTTGCCTGCCTGTAGTAACAGAAGAGTTCCCAGGAGGAGGAACTCCGTATCACTTCTTATTTTGGAATCTTGCAGGGACACATGGTCTTAGCAGCAGCTGAGTACATGTGGAACTGGGTCGTCAGTATACATGGTCTTAGCAGCAGCTGAGTACATGTGGAGCTGGGTCGTCAGTATACATGGTCTTAGCAGCAGCTGAGTACATGTGGA
>CAUYON010123677.1:0-18672 GCA_963573935.1 Arctocebus calabarensis | reverse complement strand
CTATAATTCCTTTATTGGGTATATATCCTGAAGACCAAAAATCACATCATAATAAAGGTATTTCCTTCATTTTTTGATATACTTTGCTAAGAAAAATATTTTCCAGCTCCATCCATGTAAACATGAAAGAGGTAAAGTCTCCATCTTTCTTTAAGGCTGCATAATATTCCATGTTGTACATTACCACAATTTATTAATCCTTTCATGGGTTGATGGGCAGTTGAGCTTTTTCTATGACTTAGCAATTATTAATTGAGGTGAAATAAACATTCTGATACAGATATCTTTGTTATAATGTGATTTTTGATCTTCTGGATATATACCTAGTACAGGAATTATAGGATCGAATGGCAGTTCTATTTTTAGATCTCTACGTATTCTCCAAACATTGGAGGGGAGGGGGAAGGATGGGTGGAGGGAGTAATTGGTGGGTCCACACCTACGGTGCATCTTAGAAGGGTACTGGTGAAACTTACCAAATGTAGAATATAAATGTCTAAACGCAATAACTAAGAAAATGCCATGAAGGCTATATTAATCAGTTTGATGAAAATATTTCAAACTGTATATAAAACCAGCACATTATACCCCATGATTGCATTAATGTACACAGCTATGATTTAATAAAAAAAAATAATTAATTAAAAAAAGAAGCAAAAATCAAAACTGGCAAATAGGTTTCTCAGAGCTAAAACAACAGCTGCTTGGCTATAATAATTTATCAGCATTTTTCAGAGACATCACATTACACTAGAGCCAAACTCTACTTTGAATGGCTTTGGAGGAATCTAGCAACAGCTATTCAATTCATACCTTTAGACACATGAAGTCAGTTTTAAGCACTCTCTATTTTCCCTATGCCAAGATAAAGGAAGAGAAAAACGAAGGTGGGGGACACTATTTGTTTTTGTATATAAAATATACATTTATTTCATATATATGTATATATGGGGTTCATATTTATTTGTTGAACTTGAACTCTTCCAAATGAATTCAAGTTGTTCTGACATCATCATTTTTATTATTATACTTTAAGAATTTTAAAAATCTCATCTCTTTTTAAGATGATTACTGACACTGTATATACAGTTTATCATACATTTTAAAAATCTGCTCTTGAATAATAACTTCATAGAATCACTGAAACTAAAGACAAGGGTCTTATTTCTTCCTTGATTTTGTTGATAGCTGAAAATTTTGTTTTTATCACTGCCTACATTTCTGAAGTAAGATCCTATGTTTCTCCCGTTGTGGATGAAAAGTTTAGACTCGAATCCAAAGTGAGCATTATATTAACCTTAATTTGGGCACTTGGAAACATCAACTATAAGCCTTGATTGGAGATGCAGAATAGACTGTAAGCAGGATCTTTTTCTTTCCATTTTAAATAAAATCAAACTGAAAAAAAATCGTAGACTTTTTCTTATTGTTTGGGATTCTTTGAAGGTACAAAGAATTAGGTTACACAGATTGTGGTTGTTAGGTAAAGTACCTCTTGTAGTTGTGTCCTGCTCAGATAGGTGTGCCATACACAGCATATTCCCATTCCTCTTCCTCCTTCCCTCTCCCTGATCTGTTGTTTCCCTGTCCCCACCTTGTATTAGATAATCTGCTGCCTTCATACTAGAATTGAGTATATTGGATTCTGGCTTCTCGATTCTTGTGATGCTTTACTAAGAAGAATGTGTTCCATCACCATCCAGCTTAATACAAAAGATGTAAAGACTCCATCTTTTTTAATGGCTGAATAGTATTCCATGGTATACATGTGCCACAGCTAGTTAATCCATTCTTAGATTGGTGGGCATTTTGGTTGTTTCTACATTTTGACAATTGTAAAATTGAGCTGCAAAAAACAGACTAGTGCAAATGTCCTTATGATAAAAGGATGTTTTTTCCTCTGGGTAGATGCCTCGTAGTGTCATTGCAGGATCAAATAGGAGGCCCAATTTGAGTTCTTTGAGGATTCTCCATACTTCCTTCGAAAAAGGTTGTATTAGTTTGCTGTCTCACCAGCAGTGTAAAAATGTCCCCTTCTCTCCACATCCATACCAGCATCCATAGGTTTGAGACTTTGTGATGGGGGCCTTTTTCACTGGGGTCAGGGTGATTTTGATTTGCATTTCTCTGATGATCAGAGACAATGAGCATTTTTAAAAATGTTTGTTACCCATTCATCTGTCTTTGTCAGAGAAAGTTCTGTTCATATCTCTTTCCCAGAGATAGATGGGAATGTTTACTCTTTTTCTGTTGATTAATTTGAGTTCTCTGTAGATTGTAGTTATCAACTCTTTGTCAGATGGACACCCTGGAAATATCTTTTCCCATTTTGAAGGTTGTCTTTTTGCTTTACTTATTGTGTCCTTAGTTGTGCAGAAGAAGCTTTTCAGCTTAATCAAGTTCCATTTGTTAATTTGTGTTGATGTTGCGATGGTCACTGGTCTTTCTCATAAAATGTTTCCCTAGTCCAACATCATCAAGGGTTTTCCCCACACTTTCTTCTAAGATTTTTATTGTTTTGTGTCTTAGATTTAAGTCTCTGACTCATCTTGAGTCAATTTTTTTTCTTTTTGAGGCAGAGTCTCACTATGTTGCCCTTGGTAGAGTGCTGTGGCTTCACAGCTCACAGCAACCTCAAACTCTGGGGCTTAAGCGACTCTCTTCTCTCAGCCTCCCAAATAGCTGGGACTACAGGTGCCGGCCACAATGCCTGGCTATTTTTTGGTTGCAGTTGTCGTTGTTTAGCTATACTGAACTGGGTTTAAACTGCCATCCTCCGTGTATGTGGCTGGCACCCTACCCACTAAGCTACAGGTGCCTCCCTTGAGTCAATTTTTGTAAGGGGTGAAAGGTATAGGTCAAGTCTTTTACATGTGGTAATCCAGTCAGTCCTCCCAGCACCTTTTGTGGAATAGGGATTCTTTTCCCCACTGTATGCTTTTGTTTGGTTTATCAAAGATCAGATGGGAAGTAGAAACTGGTTTTATCTCTTGGTTTTCTATTCTGTTCCAGGTATCTTTGTCTCTATTTTTGTGTCTATACCATGATGTTTGATTACTGTGGGTTTGTGATATAGCATGTAGTCTGGTATGGTGATGCCTTCAACTTTGTTTTTATTACCAAGAATAGCCTTACCTATAAGGGGCCTTTTCTGGTTCCATACAAAACAATGTATTTTTCCCAGTTCTTCAAAATATGATGTTGGTATTTTAATGGGAATTGTATTGAATCTCTTGATCACTTTGGCTAGAATAGACATTTTGACAATGTTGGTTCTTCCCAGCCAAGAGCATGGTATCGTCTTCCATTTGTTAGTGTCTTCTGAAATTTCTTTTCTGAGGGTTTCATAATTATTTTGGAAAGATCTCTCACCTCTATTATTAGGTATATTCCTAAGTATTTCATTTTCTTTGAGCTACTGTGAAGGGAATTATGTCCTTGATCTGCTTCTCAAACTTGGCTGTTTTTGGCATATACAAAGGCTTCTGATTTGTGGACATTGGTTTTATGCCCTGAGACATTGCTATATTTCCTGATCACTTTCAGGAGTTTTGTGGTTGAGTCTCTGAGGTTTTCTAAGATCATATCATCAGCAAAGAGGGAAAGTTTGACCCTCCTCTGCCCCCATTTGGATGCCCTTTATATCCTTCTCTTGCCTGTTTGCATTGGCAAGAACTTCCAGAACTATGTTGAATAATAGTGTTGATAGTGGACATCCTTGTCTTGTTCCAGTTCTAAGTGGAAAAGCTTTCAGTTTTACACCATTCAGTATGATGCAAACTGTGGGAGTATTATAGAGGGCTTCAATCAGCTTAAGAAATCTGCCCCTGATGCCTAATTTCCTAATTGCTCTCATTAGAAAATGATCCTGAATTTTGTCAAATGCTTTTTCTGCATCTATTGAGAGGATCATATGGTCTTTCTCTTTGGTTCTATTGATATGATGTATTATACATATGGATTTGCATGTTAAACCAGTCTTGCATCCCTTGGATTGAGTAGCTGCAGTCTATTAGCTATGAGTTTGTTGAGTATTTTTGCATTGATATTCACTAGTGAAATTTATCTTTAGTTCTCCTTTTTAGTTAGGTCCTTTCCTGGTTCTGGAATCAAGATGAAATTTGCTTTCTAGAACATGTGGAGGAAGGTTCCTTCTTTCTCTGTGTTTTGGAATCAATCTTGCAGTATAAGTACAAGTTCATTTTTGAAGGTGTGTAGAATTCTGATGTGAAGCTATCTGGTCCTGGGTTTCTTTTGGTTGTTGTTGTTGGAAGCTTTTTTATTCTTTCTGCAACCTCAGTCCTTGATATTGATCTGTTCAAGAGATCTATTTCATCCTGATTAAGTCTAGGAAAATGGTGTGATTCCATATATTGGTCCATTTCCTCCACGATGTCAAATTTGGGGGCATAAAATTTTTGGTAGTAGCCAGAAATAATTTCTTGTATCTCTATGGTAACAGTTGTCATTTCCCTCTTTTCATTTCTGATTAAGGTTATGAAAGATTTTAGTTTTCTATTTCTGGTTAATCTGGGCAATTGTATATCAATTTTATTTATCTTTTTAAAGAACCAACTTTTTGTCTCATTAATTTTTTTAATGATTCTTTTACTTTCAATTTCATTTATTTATGATTGAATGTTGTTTATTTGTTTTCTCTGCTAAGCTTGGGATTGGATTACTTTTCCTTTTCCATTTCTCTACGATGATACATTAGGTTATTGATGTGCTCTCTTTCTGCTTTTCAGATGTAGTCATCTAATGTGATAACTTTCCCTCTTAGCATTGCTTTTGCAGTGTCCCACAGGTTTGGGGAGCTTGTGTCTTCATTGTTGTTATGCTCAAGGAAGTTAATTATTTCCTTTTTTATCTATTCCTTGATCAAACTCTCATTCAGCATAGGATTGTTTAAGTTCCCTTTGTGTGGAGATGACAATTTTTGTTGGAATTGAGTTCCACATTTATTGCCTTATGGTCTGAGAAGATTCAAGGTAACATTTCAATTTTTTTGATTTTCTTGAGATTTCATTTATGTCCTAGGATATGATCAATTTTGGAGAATGTTTCATGGGCCAATGAGAAGAACATATATTCTTTAGCTTTGGGATGGAGTGTTTCCACTCCATCTATATGTATCTATCAAGCATGGTTGTTCTAGGGTCACATTTAAGTCCCATGCATCTTTGTTTAGTTTCCATTTAGACAATTTGTCCAGTTCTGTAAAGGGAGTATTAAAGTCCCCTGCTATTATGGTGTTATGGGATATCATATTGCTCAGATGCCTTAAGGTCTGCTTTAAAAACCTGGGAGCATTTAAGTTTGGTGCATAAATATTTGGAATTGTTTTATTGTTCTCTTGAGCCATATGAAGTGTCCATCTTTGTTGTTTTTGACTTTAGTTACTTTAATTCCGCTTGTATCTGAAAATAATATTGCAACCCCTCTTTCCTTCTGATTTCCATTTGCCTGAAAAATTGTGTTCCATCCCTTCACCCTAAGTTTTACTTTGTTCTCTGAGGCTAGGTGTCTTTTTTTGCAGACAGCAAATGGATGACTTTTACTTTTTTAACTAATCATCTAGTTTATGCCTCCTCAATGGGAAATTCAAGCCATTAACATTTATTGAGATAATTGATAAGTGTGGCAGCCCTCTATTCATCTTATTTTGTGAAAATCCATTGCTTTATCATTGTAGAAGCTAGGTTTTGTCCTTTAGTTTCTGGGTGTTTACTTTGCTGGTGGTCCATTGTGATGGTCAGTGTGTAGAATAGGTCTTAGTGTTTCTGGTAGAGCTGGCTTGTTGTGGCACACTTCCTCAATGTTTGCATATCAATAAATGATTTGTTTTATCTGTCCATTTTAATGCTTAGCTTAGCAGAGTAGAAAATTCTGGGTTGAAATGGTTTTGTTGAAGTGGATTAAAGGGAGATCACCATTACCCTCTGGCTTAAAAATTTCATTTGAGAAGTCTGCAGTCACCCTGATGGATTTGCCCCTATAAGTCAAATGGTGCTTACTCCTGGCTGCTTGCAGAATTTTGTCTTTCATCTTGAATTTGGATAGGTTCATGACAATGTGTCTTAGAGAAGCTCTGTTTCAGTTTAGATGACCTGGGTTCAATGTCCCTCTGGAAGGGGTGTAAGAATCTTTGGTGATTCATGGGAAATTTTCATTTGTGATATCCTCTAGAAGGGGTCCCATTTCCCTGGAGTGTTCTTCTCTCCCTCTGGGCTATCTATAATTATTATGTTGGAATGCTTCATAAAGTCCCATAATTCTGTCAGTGAACATTTTTCTTGGTCTCTCTTTGTTTCTATCTCTTTAACTGCCTGTGTTAGCTCAAGAGCTTTATTTTCTACCTCTGAGATTCTTTTCTCTATATGGTATAATCTGCTTCATTTCCTTAATCTCTACTATATTGTTTCTGTAATCTTTATCTTATTTATCTCTTATTTGATTCTGTTTTTGGATTGCCTTTTGGATATTTTACACTTTTTCAGCAATTTCCTTTATTGTTTTTACCATCAATAAGAAGAGTGAAGAAGAAGAAGCAATAAAAGATAGAAAAAAGAAAAGAGAAAGGAAAGGGGGTGAGTAAAAGGGAACATTGACAAAAAGAAGAGAGTAACAGAAGGAGATTAACAGGAGAATAGTAGTGTAAAGTAGGGTAATTTGACCCACACAAACAAATCCTAACCTTTGGGGATGCTGAGTTGGGTGGGTCTGTTGACATCTACAGCTCTTTGCCAGCCCTAGCAGACACAAGACCCTCTCCCCAGCCAAATAGAGAAGAAAAACAAAAATACTATAAATAAAAGCAAAACAAGCAAACAGAAAATCTTAAGGGATAAAATTTGGGTAAAAAACCAAATAACAGGGGCAGAAAAACTAGCAAAAATGAAGTCTTTATTATTAAAGAAGGCAACAATGAAAAACTATATTTACATGAGAAAAATGAAGAAAAAATGACAAAGAAACATTTCGAAATGTTGAAACAAAATTTTTAAGAAGAAAATAAAACTCTACCTATAGAAAGATAAGCTATATAGCTATACCTATATCTGTATCTATCTATTTATCTATACATCTATTTATCTATCTATCTACATATATCTTGCTGAATATTGCCTGGGCAACAGCTTTCTTCTGTAGTATGAGAGGCTAAACACAATGTTGATACAGCTGTATAAGATGGAGACTAAAAGCCTCTGCTGACTTCTTTGCCCTTAAACCACACAGGCTGAGGACCCTGAATCTCTCCTCAGTCTGCTAAATAGATGTACCTTAACCATTCCAACAACGCTAAGCAATGTCTTTCAGATGAAAGCATGTGTTCTTTGGATTGCTCCAAAAGTGGATACCCACTTATCAGGTCCGCCAGAACTGGCCTGGCTGTAAGACCCTGAGGGCTAAGCCTGCAAGGCAGCTTTCCCACAATAGCTGCACCCAGCTTACAGCTGAATATGAAAGCTCCACTCAGCCCTGGTGGCTCAGTCCCAGCCTCTGAGCGCTGTTCCAAGTCACTTGCTCACTTGCTCAAGCTCTCCCCGGGTAACTCACCAAGTGCTCAAGTTAAACAAGCAAACAATAAATAAATAAATAAAATAACCCACAGGGAAGGCCTTCCCTGTCTGCAAACTCTCACCATTGCTGTAGCTGCTGCCACCACAGCTCCTATGGCCAGCTGGAATCTGACCTATTCCAAACACTTGCCGCATCTTCACTGCTTTCGTCTTCTTCTTGGGGTCCTAAAGTCTCCTGCTTCCTCCCTGTGCCCCCAAAGGGATGTTTCTGGGTAGAGTCCACAAGCCAATGGTGCCTGGAGTCTTCTCTCCCCAATCTCACCAGGCCCAGCTGGAAAGAAGTTGTCTCTAGTCTGACATCTTGCTCCCACTCCATCAGAAATTCATAGACTTCTTTCTTTAACTGTCAGTTTTCAAAAGTCTTAGTAGAACATATCTCAGAAACAAAAATTCAATGAAGTTAATTTTTGAACTTTCTTCCCACATTTGTGCTAACGAACAAGAAACAATCACAGCAATGAATTAATTACTCTAATAACATCTCTCATAATCACATTCTTTCAAGAACAAGGGTCTTTTTCCTTCTTGTATTGAAGAATAGCCAATCAAAATGCAAAGATAATTATTCTAAAACCTCTTTTCTTTCCCTTTTAATATAATTATTTTAAATATCTAGGGACAAAAATGAAGGCGACATAATCAAAGGAGGAATTAATTACTCTATTAACTTTGCTTTTACTCAGGTTCGTTTATTCACAGTTCTGGAAGGGGCCCTCCAGAGGTCATTGTTCCTTTGTATCTGCCACCTGTCAGGGATGCTTCAAACTCATACAGACAGATGGATAGCCTCCTAATGTTTTTGCTTCATTGTTTAGATTTTAGTTTTTTTTCTTTTCCTTTCTCTCTTTCATTATTCTTTTTCCTGTGCCTTGTGAGCTATAATTATCTAGAATAATTATACATATACACACATACTCAGGACTTATCCAAATTCTTAAAAAATATATACTATCTCAAAAACATACTTCATAAAATCTAGACCTTATTTTTGAAAAAGTAACATATCTTCAAAAATCTGTTTCCATTTTGAAGATGTGAGATGAAATATTGCCAATGGATAATAATAACATTCAAAAAACACTTAAGGGAGTAGAAAAAGAAAAAAAAAGACACATTAAATATCTTGCCTCATTCCTACTGTTGGTCATAAATTACATTTTGAACAATGACATTTATTATTGATATTCCTTTAATTCCCCACATGTCCATGTATGAGCTTTTAAACATTCTCTTTAAACATTTTAGAATAATAAAATTTGTTCAAAACAAAAATGATCTTTTTATTGTTTGTTCATTTGGCTCGCTTTGATATCTAATGCAGAAATAGTCTTTTGACAGAAACTATAGGGTAAGTGAAAGAAGGTCTGATTTTGGAGATAATTTGGGAAACTCTCCCCAACCTTATCTTATGAAGTTAAGAACCATTGCAGCTCTACATCCATTTTTTTATATTTTCTCATTAGTCTTGAGGAGTTGCAATTTTGAGATTAAAACTGAGCAGATGTAAGTTGACAACACTAGGTCAACATCGAAGGAAATGATTCTGATTTTTAGGAAGTCAGAGGAAAACAGCTAACTGGTAATGATTTCCTGTCCAGGAACACATGTGGTCAGAAGCTTCTATGGAACTAAATTGAATGGATTATGTAATTTTGACGTAAATCTAGATACATGCTCAAGATTTGTATGATTTTAGGCATTGTTTCTATGTTTCATTTGCTCATGTATGTCGTCCCTTGTAGGCTGAATTATTAATGCTATAATATCATCAGCACTGGCTTTATTATGTTCACTTCTCCATCTGTGCTCTATAAGAAGTATATTTGCAAATTTGTAAGGAGAACCAGAAGGGAGTTGTGTTCTTCTAAACCTGAAATTTATTGGATATTAAAATTGATCCCACGACAATAAAAATAGCTATATAAGATTTTTCTATGAAGAAACAATACGCCCCAAGAATAGTGGCTTCAAACCATAACCATTTTCTTAAGCTCAGTTTTCAGAACTAGCTAAGCATGAATTGTGTATCTGTGCCTCACATGGTCTCTCATCTTCTGAGAGGCTAGTACATGTTTCTATAATTGGTGTACACTAGGTTGAATAGCATCCCCAAAAAAACTCTTGTCCTCCTGGAAACTTAGAATGTTACTTTATTTGGAAATAGAATCTTTGCAGATGCAATTAGTTAAAACAAGATCATACTGGATTAGGGTGGTCCCCAAATCCCCTAAATCTGTCTGATATGTTATAAAAGAAGAGTAGAGGACAGCCAGATACAGTGGCAAAAAGAAGATAATGGGAAGGTAGAGGCAGATATTGGAGGAATGTCTCTACAAGTCAGGGAAAGACAAGGATTTCTGGGAGCCACTAGGAGCCAGGGAAAATTATAGAACAGGTTCCAATTATAACCCCTCAGAAGCTACTAAATTTGTGATTTCCGATGCCTTAGTTCCAGAAATTTGAGAAGACAAATTTATGTTCTATTAATAAACCAAATTGGAGGCATTTTTAAAATGGCATCCCCAAAAAGCTAATGCATGGTGGTTTCAGGATTTGAAAGAAGAAAGGTGAGCAGGTTCCATGTGCAAACACTTACTAAGTCTTTGAGTCACGTTTGCTGATGTTCCATAGATCAAAGCAAGTCACATGGTAGACTACAGACAAGAAATAAAAAACAGTCTTCACCCTTAAGTGGCAGGAGCTAAAAGTCACATTGAAAAGGGGCCATAGACACATATGAGGAGGACATGTGACTCTTTTTTGTTGCGGTTCACATAGGCACTTGTGAAATGTTCCTACTTCCCTATGATCTGTGGGCAGCATAGCCTAACATGTGGTTCAGGTATGTTCCTATGGTACATGTTCTGACAACGTTGTAAAGGACGCTATTAGATAAATTGACCCACCAAAATTAGCTTGAATTAACTCAAGGTACTTGGATTCACAGACCAGAAATGTAGCTTTGTGTCTGGTAATAAACTGAAATTTAGATTCCAATTGGACCTTTGCACACAAATACACCCAGAAACTTCCATAATTACCCTCTTATGGCAAATAACTCTTAGAAGATGGGTCAGACTAAGAAATATCCCTAAGATTATATTTATGTTTCTTGTTTTTTTTAATCTTTTTACATATAAGTTTCATGGAATGGCATAAGTAGCAGCTAACAAGGCATCTTTATCACTGCTGATTTCTTTGGGCACACTGGAATATTAAGAAAATCTTAATTATGTATAATTTCTGATATACGCTTGTTCAAATGGTCTAATCTTTGCGAGAGTTCAAATTTCCAAGGACTTTGTTCTTTTGGAAAACCTATAAAGGAAATTTATTAGACCAACAGACAAAATAGGAACATAGATACTAGATTAGGCAAAAGGACTGTATCAATGTGAATTTCAGAATGTGTCAACTGTACTGCTGTTGTGTAAGAGAATATTCCTATTCTTAGGAAATACTCATTGATGTATTAGGGATAGAGGGTCATTATATATATATATATATATATATACACACACACATATACACACACAGATACAATTTACCTTCAAATAATTTAGAAAATTTTAAGAAATGCTAACATATACATATAGGATATGGGATAAAATATGAATAGTAGATAAAAAGAAGTAAAAAGCAGAAATGTGTTATTTGTATGATTTGAACTATTTCAATTTTTGGAAAATTTTAAATATGTTGTTATTTTAAAATGTAAAAATATTAAACTTATGTTTAACAAAATCAAATAGTAATCAAGTAATGCTAATGTTAATTTCTCTATTTTTTTTTCTCTAACATTGCACTGTTGCCATTTCTTTTTTCCTTTTTTTTTTCCCTCTAGAAATGAGATGGCAATTGGCTTCCTTGAAAAGGTGTTTGTCAGGTCAGCTCCCTTTGGAAAGGACAAGTTCTTTTTTTTTTTTTTTTTTTTTTTTTTTACTCATGCAGAGGGTTTAAGTAGGAAGACAATCTGTCTGTCAAAGTGCACCAGATGTCCCAGCTATTAAGTTGATCTACAACCCAGTGCCCACACTCTCTCAAAGGCAGGCTGATGGGAGAGAAAAGCAGGTAAGTGAAATGTCAAGGAGAATGGCAGTAAAGGCTGTGAATCAGCTTCTAGCCTGTTTTGTAAATAGGAAGATGGATAGACAGTAGAAGCATTATGTTCAATGGCCCTCACTGAACATGAAAAATAACTTCTTATTTCTTAATAAATAGCATTAGGTATATTCATACATGCCTTTTATCACAGCCAACATGGTCATGCAGTCACAAACTCAATGATAAATAAGAAAAATAGTCTATGTCTTCACTATCTTTTATTCAGTAACCAGTTTGTCAAGGAGGCTCAACTTCATGGTGTTTAAAGATGAAATGGCTTTCTGTATTTTTTGGGGAAATCACTGCTTTGTCAAATTTCATATTGTTTTTCATTAATGACATCATGTGAGTTCCACAGCTTTCCATTCACTTACAGGTCTTAAAATTGGAACTATAGTAAAGCTTAAATCACTAATCCATTCAATGGCAATTACTAAAAACTGATAAATTTCAATGCTTTCAATTATACCCAATTTAAAACTCATTTTCTTACCATACTCCTAATTCCCTCCCAATCCCCATCCTCACCAATACTGCTACTGGTACAAGCCCAAGATGAGATATTGACTGTAGAGTGACAGAGGCTCTGAGATCCATACACTAGAGGCTCTGAAATCCATACACTTTTCTAATCCACTCATCCAAAGAGGTGCAAATGGGCAGGGGGATCCTTACTTGGGTTAAGAAAGGAGACACTTGCTCTTGTATAGACCAATTCTGTTGCTTTGCCAACATCTGCTAATCTTTGTTGTCTTCTATATGTCCTGCCCCTCTGTAATATGCATGCTAACATTGTTACCTTATGTGGTTCCCCTGCTTCATGTTTCTATGATGTTGAGTTTGGAGATCAAAATGGGGCCAGGTACCTCAAGCTTAGCCCATTGTTCCATGGAAAACTCATATATTCTTACCAAACTTCCCATTGCTCAGGTGTCAGTTTATTCTAATTATTATTTTTATCTTCTTTGATAGACTCTGCAGCAGATTTACATATCTCTTGTCCAATTGAGTGTCCATCCAAGAGGTGCAAAGACAACCACTAGCCACATTGCTATTACTTTACTTATAGACCTTGAGGGACTTCAATCCAAATTAATGTTATATATCATATTCACTGGATTTCAGACACAGTTTTTCTTCTGTGTTCAAATACAAAAGCATCCTGAAAATGGTTCCTGGGGATTTGAGAATTCTGCCATCATCAGGCTATATAACAAGTCACTCCACCACCCACCTCCACTCTTGCTGGGATGACATCAGGGTAGGGATGAGTGGGGAGGTAGAACTTTCATTATTACTGAAAAATAATTTATACCCCCATCCTACCTATTCTTCATTCCCCAGCACTGTCATGTCGGTAGGGTTGTCTATCCTACCTGCTCCAGTGGTGATGAGTATTGAGTTCCTTCTACCCTTCCCCGATGGGTTGATAGAGCTCTAGAGAAAAGTTAGGACTTTCATAAGTAGGATACCCACTTTGGTGTCACCCACATCTCCTATAAGGGGATCCAGAACTCCAAACGCTACTCAGTAGTAATGAGGAACCCCTGGGTGTTAATAGAGACTACATATTGGAATGTAGGTGAAAATCTACATTCCAATATGACACCATTGTTTTCTTATTAGAGCAGATCCAGAGGATCAGAGGTTTTCTGCTTAAACAGAAGATTTAAATAAGATCCAGATAAAACCCCTAAATGCAGAATTCATTTTTAAATTACCTGTATACCAAGAACTATGAAAATAAATTGATTTAGAAAAGCCAAGTAACAGGCACCAACCATAAAGTGGTATAGATGTTAGAATTCAAAGTCATTCTGTTACTGAGGGATTCTACTGTTTTTCTCATATCTTGGAAGGCTGCAATTCTTTTCTCAATGTGTCAAAATCCAGAAGACCAAAAATCACTTTATAACAAAGATGTCTGTATTAGAATGTTTATTGTAGCCCAATTCATAATTGCTAAGTCATGGAAAAAGCCCAAGTGTCCATCGACCCACAAATGGATTAATAAATTGTGGTATATGTACACTACGGAATATTTATGCAGCCTTAAAGGAAGATGGAGACTTTACCTCTTTCATGTTCACATGGATGGAGCTGAAATATATTCTTCTTAGCAAAGTATCTCAAGAATGGAAGAAAAAGTATCCAATGTACTTCACCCCTCTATGAAACTAATTTATAGCTTTCTTACCAAAGCTATAACCCAATTATATCACAAGAATATGGGGGAAGGGGTAAGGAAGAGGATGGGAGGAGGAAGGACGGGTGCAGGGAGAGTGATTGGCGGGGCCACACCTATGGTGCATCCTAGAAGCGTACAGGTTAAACTTACTAAATGTAGAATATAAATGTCTGAACACAATAACAAAGAAAATGTCATGAAATTTATGTTAAAGTTCAGTGAAAATATTTCAAATTGTATATAAACCCAGCACATTGTAACTCATGATTGCATTAATGTACACAGGTATGATTTAATAAAAAAGAGAATTCAAAGTCATCTGAAAAAATTCCTTAACACTCATAGTTACAGGCATCAATGCTCTCCTCAACATTTTATAGAACAACTAGACATAAATTTAGCAAGAATATAGAAAAATTCAACAACACCATTGATCAATGGATCTAATTAACACACACAGAACATACCATTGAAAATCCTCATAATATACCTTTCTTTACTGTGCTCAGAGTAGCATCCTAGCCATATTCTGGGCCATAAAACAAACTTCAGCATATTTGAAGAAATTGTTATGATACAGAGTGTGATCTCTGAGAACAATAGAATCTAGAATGTAGTAAGAAAGATATGAAGGAAACCTCCAAACGCTTGAAAATTAAATAAGACACTTAATGAGAAGCAATAGTCCATTAATCAGGGGGAAGTCTCAAGAAAAATAACATCATTAAAGTGAACAAAAAGCAATTTTTTTAAATATGTGGGGGCATAGATGGCATTAATCCTAGGAAGAAATTTATAGCCTTAAATGTGAGCACTAGCTTACATTAGAAGAGAATAAATGGCTCAAATCAATAATCTAAATTCCATCACCAGAAAACTAAAGAGAAGGATAAAAGCCCAAAGAAAGCAGAAAGAAGAAACTAAAAATTAAATTCAGAAATTAATGAAATAAAAATATAGTTCTATTAAAAAGTCCCTCCCCCAAATGATACTGACTTGAGAGACAGAGAGAGAAGAGATACAAATGGTAATAAACTACAGGATATCATTACACATCCTGCAGACATCAAAATGATTATAAGGTACTACTACAAACAAATCTATTCATAAATTTGACAACTTAGATGGACCTAATTCTTAAAAGCATGCCAACAGTCATTTAAAATAGTATAAATGCTCCAAAAATATTAAGTAAACTAATGTTCTAATTTAATATCTTATGAAAAAGAAATATCTATGCCTAGCTCTTTTCACTGGATAATTCTAACTACTGTTTAAAGAATTAATGTCAATCCTACACAACTTATTCCAATCAAAAGAAGAGGGGGAAGAACGTAGAAGCAAGGATCCTATGTACTCAATTCTGATATGAGGACAATTAATAACCTAGTACATGTTGGGGAAAGGAGAGAGCAGAAAGAGGAAAGGAAGGGAGAGGTGAGGAGTCACTGTGTGTAACACACCTTTTGGGGATGGGGCACAATTATAAGAGGGACTTTACCTAACATACGCAATCAATATAACCTGGTTTTCTGTACCCTCAATGAATCCCCAACAATAAAAAATAAATATATAAATAAATAAATTAGGAGGAAATACTCCTCAAATAATTTTATAAGATCTTTATTTATAATATTAACACCAAAATTAGTCTAGGAAAACACAAAGACAAAACAATAGGCAACAATAGTACTCATGAATGTAGATACATACAAAAATTCCTAAGAAAATATTGCTAAATATATTTCAATATTATATAAAAAATAATCAAACATCACAACCTAATGAGACTTAATAATTGTTTCTGAATACTATCAATTAAGAAGAGCTTCTTCAACTTGATAAAGAACAACTAATTTAAGATCTAGTGCTAAGATCATTCTTAATGGTGCAAGATTGAACATTTTTCCTGCTCAAACCAAAATCGAGAACAGAAGAAAGATGTCTGTTTAGCCAGTACTATTTTACATCATACTGGAAGTCCTGAATTAAGCAATATGGCAAGAAGATGGAGCAAAGAGCAATAGATCAGAAAGAAATAAATAAAAGTTTTTCTTATTGTTGTTGACATGACACTCTTCATAGAAAATACCAAAGAATCTATAAAAAACAATTAAAAAAAGTAGGAAGCTTATGGGAGGAAAGGTAGTTGTTCAGATACAGAGATGAGTCTACTGACTCACTATTTGTCTTTTTCCAAAAAGATCTACCTGCTCTTCCTAAGAACGAAGGGCAGTTGGCTAATTAGTTTTCCTTAAATTCCCTCAAGGAAAGTTTCTTGGTAGTTACGACCTTTGTTTAAGTTCAGGGTTTTTTTACTTCCTTTTCTCCTGTGACTACAATTTTTGCTTTGTTTCTTGATGACTTATGTAATTTCACCTTTAAAATTATAGGATCCTTAAAGGCAAAAGTATGGCATTATACACCTTTATAAAGATTTCACAAACACAGCAGAACTACAAACCTTTACTCATCATCGGTATACAAAATATTAGAGTAAAGAAATAAAGAGTTTTTAATCTATTGCTTATCCAAGCACTGTATTACATTCTGAGAATACACTGGTGACTGAAACAGGCATTTATATGTAGAAGACACAAATCAAAGCAATAATCATATATGCAAATATAGTATAAAATATTACAAATGTCATAAAAGGGGAATACTTTTTAATATAACTGGGATTGGAGTGTGGACTATGGTAGAGTCAGAAGAATCTGGGCTGAGGAATTAGCCAGGTAAAAAGCAAAAACTAATTCAGAAGAAAAAAAAATTTAGAAAAAGGTAGGCAGGAGCTTGAGGGACCTTTAAAGAGTAACAAAATTCAGAGTTTAATGCCCTTCTCTCTCTCTCTCTTTTTTTCTCTCTCACTTTCTCCCTCCCCTTATGCTTGACTCTCTCTAATCCTTCTCCATGTTTACTCTGTGTAAGAAGTGACAACTTGCTCATCTCTCAAGAAAATTACCATTAAGTTTTTGAGAAGTAACTCCAGCGAGAAACACAAACGTGTATCATGTATCCCTTTGATTATATTAAAAAAAAAAAAGCCTTGTTAGTCCACAAAAATTGAGAGTACAATAAATATCCAGTTTATTTTGTTGTGAAAACTATCTATACTATACTAAGAAGTATCTTTCTTATTCTTATGGTATTTTTGTTTTCAGTAGTTGACCACTCATTTTTTCTGCCCTAAGCTGTAGATTAAGTATCATTCGTGTCATTTTGTAAAGTCCATTTTTCTCATTTGGGAATTTTGAATCAAGTGAATTGAAACAATTTTTAGATTTTTCAAAGTACAGCTATAGTTAACAAACACACCACCATCAAATTATAGGTGAGCAAAATATACACGTAAATGTACTGTGGTTGAATTGTAAATGATTTGAAATTAGTTATCAATTTAAATAAATTGAATTTTTCCACATCTTTGATATTATCAAAATCTGGTTTTTTAAATGACATATGAAAAGGCTTTATCATTACAAAAATGAAAAAAAAAAATTGAGACCCTAATCAACCTTAATATATACTCTAATATACATATTGGCTGTTATTATTACCCACTGGTGTTCCTAATAATTTGAAAGTAGACAGAAGACACAATTTGGTCACAGTAGATATTAATCAAGTAGAATGAACACTAGGTGAAAATTCTGGAGATTTCTGATAAGAGGTAATTTGTACATTCTCCTTTTCTTTTTGTACTTGGGAAATTATGTAGACTACCCTTTCATAATTGCTTTTCTAGCAATTGTCAAATAAAGCACTTGCTTAGTACTGTCACAGAAACAGCAACCGGTTATATTAACCGTCTGTTGTTCCTTTGAGTATGGTATTCTGTGATGAGTATGAAAGAATAGAGATGAAAATTGGATAGGATGGGGAATCCTAAACCACAAGCATTTGTGCATGTTAGTTTGAAAGAACATTTTTTAGACAACTTTCTATTCTACATTGCAAAATCTACCAGAAAGTTTTGTAAAATCAAGATTGATCAGCATTTTATGCTAGGTTTTAATGATTGATTTCAGTAATGCTTAGGTTTGGAATATTTTGAAGGGCACTCACACAGGCAGAATATGGCAAATAAATGAAAACAGTCTATACCTAATAGTAGTAAGAATACCTATTTGGACCTCAGTTGTTAATTTCAACCATACTTCATTAGAAAGATATGCAGATGAATTCTCCCTCCTTTTTCCAGCTAGTAGAATTTGAAATAGAAATAAGTTAGATAAAAACTTTCACTAAGAGGAGGGCGGAGGAAGATGGCCGACTGGAAGCAGCTTCCAAAAGAGGTTCCTGTCCAAAAGGAATAATAACCTCCAGAAACTGTGCAATTAAGCTGAAGACCGGAAGCCCAGCTGAGAGAGAGAAGTGGTGACTGCAGGTCATCGCTGCTGAGGCAAGCTGCGACTCCAAGAAAGCAAGCTTTAGGTACAAAATTCATCTGAAAGGAAAAGTGTCTGTCCCCTCCCTCAAGAAAGCTGTGGGTTTTTTTGCTTTTCTGTTTCCTTTCTTTTTTCTCTTTGCTTGCTCCTGAGGGTTTTCTACAGACAAGCGGTGAACATGGACCTCTTGTCTCACCCCACAGAAGAGTGCTGTGGGAAATGGGGTCTGTTTCTCCCAGAGCGACCCTGATGTGACTCTGAACATTCTCTTGCTAGGCAGAAAAACTGAACTAAAGTTTTCCCCACCATTTTGAACTTATAGTACAACCCTCCCCCGTACCTGATGAACAAGAAACCTAACCCCTGTTGAGATTAAGGGAGGAGGTTCTTGAGTATTCCTCCCCCC
>CAUYON010123673.1:0-25418 GCA_963573935.1 Arctocebus calabarensis | reverse complement strand
AGAGAAGAACTTTAAATGTAAAGACACAGATAGTTTTAAAGTAAAAAGATTTAAAACCCAGCAAACTTAGCAAAAGAAAACTGGTGTGGGTATACTAGTATCAGACAAAATAAACTTCAAGATAAGGAATATCACCAAGTTAAAGAGGGAAATTTCTTTTTTTTTTTTGCAGTTTTTGGCTAGGGGCTGGGTTTGAACCCGCCACCTCTGGCATATGGGGCTGGCGCCCTACTCCGTTGAGCCACAGAGAGCCACCCAAGAGGGAAATTTCTTAATGATAAATGAGTCCATTCATCTAGAAAATATAATAATCCTAAATGAGTATGCATCTAATAACAGAGTCTCAAAACACATAAAGCAAAAACTGACAGAAGTAAAGAAAGGTACAAACAGAGCTATGATCTTAGCTGGAGATCCTAAGAGTAAGGACATTATATTAGTCACAATTCTCCAAAACAGAACCAATGCAATATAGAGAGATATAGAGAAATGTTCTGTCTAGGGGATTAATTCACACAATGATGGAGGCTGAGAAGTCCCACAATCTTCTGTCTGCAAGCTGGAGACCCAGGAAAGCACATGGCACAGCTCCAGCTCACAGTTGAAGGCCTAAGAAGCAGAGGATTGGTGATGTCTGTTTCAGTCCAAGTCTAAAAGCTGAAGAACCAGAATGACCTATGTCTGAGGGCAGGTGAAGATAGGTGGTCCAACTCAAGTAGAAAAAGGGAATTTGCCCTCTCTCTGCCTTTTTGTTCTTTTCAAAGAATAGGCCCTTGCTCACTGTGGTGGAGGCAGATCTTCTTTACTCAGTCTGCTGATTCAAATGCTAATCTCTTAGAAACAACCTCACAGACATATCCAGAGATGATGTTTTACCAGCTACCTGGTCATCTCATAACCCAGTCAAGACTTAACCATCATTAATAGAGATTATCCAAATATAACCTGCACAGCATCACTCTATTCTGGAAAGACCTTCCAAACACTTAACAAAAGTTGAGGCCTGGGTTCTGAGCAATCAGGTGAGACATTGGCCATAGTGCCAAAGGAAGGTTTTGGAGTCCTTTGCCTTGTCAAACATTATTCTTTAGTGGCTGGACCTTCAGGGAGGGTAAGGTAGGCCAGGTGTGGGAGGCTTAGAACAATTCATATTTATCAAAAAGTGTAAAAGCATTTCAATATTTTAATAATCAACATTATTCCATAGGTGTATTAGAGAAGTAGAAAATTAGCACTGATTCCTTTGATAAGAATGCCACAACCAGCTTTAACAAGAAGGAATTTTATGAGACCACAAGTTGCTTGAAAACAAGGTTTGAGATTGATTCATCCTTGTAGTTTTCACCAAGCTTTGTGCAGAGCCTTCCCCATAACAGACATGACATAAAAATTAGCTCAGTAAAAGAAAGAATAAATAACTCACTTATTTTTTTCTTTGTTCAGGAGGCACCCTTCAGCAATATCTCTATCTACATTCAGAAAGATAACATTGTTACACTTGAATTCTTTCATCACAATAGTTACAGCCAAAACTAAGCAAAACATATTGGGATGCCGGCACCTTCTGTTGAACAACTTGTATATAAAATGTTGCTGAGACGCAGCATATGTTTTTGATAACTGTAAAACACATTATATTTAAGAACCAGGAAGGAATGTAAATGCTGAATATTAATGCGCTGGAAGACTCATTTAAATTAAAAGTTGATCTTTGCTGTGCCTTAATTGTCTCCAAAACAGGACAACCCTTGCAGAGTCTCTTCTGCAGATAACCGCAAAGGTGAGAAGTCAACTTTTCTCCTTAGTGCCCCTGGATCCCTGTCTTGAGTCCAGAGGGAATGATTAAGATGGCAACACTTTGTTCCTGAAAGTCAAAGAAAGAAGTTAGGCCACAACGCAGGGAAGTGAAAGGCAGTGTGTTTCTGGCTGGCTGGCCACTAAGTCACTGTGGGCTGGAGAGACACAGCTTGGCACTCAATAGATGTGTTCAATTAACACCTGGGATGTCTCTACCAGGGAAAAAAGAGGACCCACACCACACCTGAGGGCAGTCCATGCTGCTAGAAGGGAGGGGGTGCTTGTAGGCCTGGCTTCTTCCGACCTCCTATTTCCTAAGGATCAAGGTTGGTCAACTGTCCAACACATCTGGGGTATGTCATCGGACCCTCCAGTAACCACTCTGGGATCTGGAATCCATGCTCTTCAGGATGTGTTTTACCCAGTGCTGAGAATGGAGAGAGACCAATATAGAAGAGAGACTCCCAGAGGGAGAGAAGGAAGCAGTCAAGGCAACCTGGGAACATGCACAGGCTTTATCGCCAACACACCCCCATGACTGCTGCTGCCCCTGTCCAGTGGAGACGTGTCCCAGCAACCACCCGGCACAGGGAGTGCCCCCCTGCACACCTGGCTTAGGTGTGAGGCACTGCGGGCCCTCCCTGCGGCAGGCTAGCATGTGGATCAGTGTGGACAGAGAGAGATAACACCAGGTCCTGGGAAGAGCTCGCCCCTTCACTGAGATAAATCCCACCTCCACAACACATCAGCGCTACATCTTTGGGCCAGTCACTTGACCTCTCCAAGTTATGTTCCTCCACCTTAAGTGGGGAGAATAACAATTGATCTAATGACATGTTAGGCCAGGATAGCACTTGGCACAGCATGCGACTCGAGTCACTCGATCGAACATTAGCTCACGTGTGCACCAGAGACTGCATATCAACATCCACCGGACCTCGCGTGCTTAACAAAGAACATTCGTAATTAGGTCATTGCCTAATAAACTAAAAGCATGAAAGGAAAGTCACCATAGTCAAAAGAGGGCAGCATCACTGCAAACACTATAGAAGCACACACCTGTGAGTCTACCCGGATATGCTCATAACGCCTGGGGTGTGTGCTTAGCGAGTCCCTGGGATTTCCCGCCTTAGCACACAACGGCTTCTAAAGAGCTCAGAAAATCAGCTGAGGATAAGTTGCCTTCGTTTTCCACTTTGCAAGGACAAAGCTGACAGAAATGTAGGACCTGCGTAGATATTTAAACAGGCAGTGCAACGGGGAAAGCCTTCACCCCAGCCATGAAGGATAGACTTTGTAACAACATCCACTATACAGATGAGTCCTTAAATTAGCACGGGAGCCTCGAGTCCTCAGGCTCGGAGGAGAGACCGTCCAGGGCTGTGCCTCTGCCCCGGCCATGCGGCGAGGGCATCCATCACACTGAGCACCAGGCAGAATGCCACCTCTCATACCTCCTCATCGGGACGCCGGCAAATGAGGCACTAGATTAGGCCTGACACCACCGTAACAGAAGCCAGGGTTTGCCGGGTGTAATTAATTGGAACTTCGCCAGCTTGACAAATTGGGATGATGAATCTATCTTGTATGAATAGGAAAAAAAATGCATAATCAGTCAAAGATTTAGTTAAGACAGTTTTTCTCTGACTCCCTGCCACAGCTAAATCCATTAAGGCAAGGAAACGTCACTTGAAAAAAAGGCAGTGTCCTTCATCTGTTCAATTTATAACTTTTCGTTCTTGAATTTATGGGAGAAGTCAACTCAGATTTGCTTGCCTAGAAGAGGAGAAGAGGTTTCTCTCATGAGTTTAAAAAATAATCTGCCTCCAGTGTCCTTTAGTTCGGTCGGAAAAATGTGTAAATAGACTTTGGGGGATTTTGTTATGAATTCCTTAAAGCATTTCAAAAGTGGTTGAACCAAACAGGTTAGTTGGCCTCCATGGAGATGGTTTTAGGCTAAAACACACACACACACTCACACAAACTTTCTTCTCGGGTTTCCCCCCCAAACCTGTTTCCAGATCATCATTATAGCCAGTAATAGATTCAGCAGTAGATGGCGGAGGATGCCTTCTTTTCTAATTGGCAGGGAAGACAGTTTTAATCTGTTCTATACTGAAGTTGGATCTACTTGTGAAGTGAAATGTATCAATTATGTGACTACCCAGCTAATTTGACAAACGATTTTTAAAAAATCAAACAAGATAAATCAACCCTCCCACTAAAAAACATAATCTTTGGAATTATTGACCAGATTAATGAGCTAGTTATGTCCTGGATGAGAAGGAATTGCTTCCCAGAAGAAAAGAAGGGCCACTTCATAAGTTTTCACTCATGACCTGCAGGTATTAATTAGTTTGTGATTCTTACCTCTGTGGGATATTTTAAATTATATTTAATCGGTGTGTCAATAATATTTCTTACCCTTTGTGCTGAGTAATAAAGTGCTTCTGCTTGGTTTCTTTGTTCTTATCCTTTGCAAAACATGGGCTATCTGTAGCATTCACCACCACAGCTTTGCAGGCAGTGATGCCATCCTCCATGGTCTATATTTCGATCTGTACGTGGTGCCTTTTCACTCAACAAAGAGCAAAGTGAAGACCATGTTGGCATTAAAATGGTACAAATTTCAAAGTCTCGCCCTTGGCTCATGAACACTTGAACATGAACATGGTACTGGCCCACTGAGGCAGGCCCTTCTGGCACTCACCAATCCCTGACGCTCCTACCTGTGTCTTGGAGCCCATTCACAGATAAGTGTACTGTTCAGTGAAGCATGAAGGGACAAGGATCAAAGTGCAGAAAGGCTCAGGCTGTACCTGAGCAGAGCTGGGGCACAGAGGCAGTGCAGAGAGTTTCCAAGTCTGTCATTTTTCTGCTTTTCTGCACCGGTAGAAACATCCTGTAAGAAAGATATCTGTGAAACTCATTAAATACCCCTTTTGGAAATGGGACTCTGCCATCCTGTAATTTGAATCATACCTTAACTTCAAGTGGCAAAATGCTGTTCCTTGATACCCGTAAAAACTTTTAATGTTCAATGAAACGTAAAAAGAAGAAGAGGGGTGGGGAGTCAAACTACTCGGTTTTCTTTTTGTGGGTCTTTTTTACAGTCGTTTTCAAAGGACACAGAGACAGCCACAGGCTTGCATACTGTTTCATGGGGTTCAGGAGAGGAGGGTCCCTCAGGAGACCACTGAAGTTCCAATTAACAAAGAGTGCCATGTTTTGCTAGAGGCACACAAATTCACATTTATGAAGATAATTGCTAAGCAAACTGAGACTACCGTTAGCCAAAATTCTACTTCCTTTTGTTTTAAAAATCTCTGATTTATTTAATATAATAATGTTGCTGATGGGTAGCTGTTTTTGGATTCCTTAACTACCATTTCCCTTACATTTTTTCCTAAACTAGACCCATCTTCCCAGCCATTACAGACTAGGAAAATCTTACCCTGGAATGGTGCTTTTCACTTTCAATCAAAGCATTATCTCATATAATCCTTCCCATCACCATGTTGCAAGAACTAATCATTTAAATGCAACTCGGCAAAGTTTCAAGCTACACCCAGGCTGTTATAGCTACAGATGCATCCCTGGGCCCCAGAACCACGCTATTCAGATTCAGATTCCAAAAGCCACAGCCTTTCTATCATATTATGATGTATACCTTCCTATGATGATTTTACTGTTTTATAGTTTTTTTAATTTAGTAATAAAGTAAGAGGGACTATATCTAACAAATGTAGTCAGTGTAACATAATTCTTTATACCCTCAATGAATCCCAAACAATAAAAATAAATAAATAAATTTAGTAATAAAGTAATAAAAGTAGTTCTCTGTGTAGCAGGCACTATGCTTGGCTTTCTCTTAGTTAATCCCCACAACATCTCTGCCACGCAGGTGTTACTACCTCCCCACTGCAGATGGAACCCTGACAGATGAGAGAGAAAGTAACATGGCGGGGTTCAGACCAACTCTACCCAATGTCTGAGCTTGGCTTCTTGACCACCAGGCTCAGGTCACAGGTGACAAAACATTTCCAACATCTTTTTTCAAAAAATATACCTGTGAGCATCACTCCCCACCTTTTCCCCAGTCAGGGGCAAGACCTGTCTGCTGGACAAGCACCTCATTCCTCAAACAGCTGCCCCAATCCTACAGTCCTAGACATGTGGCTACTCCTGTCCAAGCACCCACATTCCTGGTGAATGTTAACTGAGTATTTACTCTATACTGGGCACACAATAGGTCCTGAGAATACTGGGAAATCGAATTCCACCCTCGTGGACTTGTAATCTAGTGGGACACACAGACAGGAAACGTGTTAACAACTGAACAACCTGAACATCAACTTAAAACTAGGATGAGCTTTGGGAAGGAAAGAAGAGGGTAGACCAGTAGGAAAAGAAAGAACATGGGCAGGGAAAGCCAGTGCTGGCTGACTGTGTCTGGGACTGGCTCTCTTAGCAGAAGTTCCTGTTGCTCATCCCATGGGCCAGACTAAGAGAGAGGGAAGCATGCCACCATGCTTTGAAGACGGTCCTGCCCATGAGAACAGAATGAGAATGTCTCCCCAGGGCCACACTGCTGCCAACTTCCTTGTCCTGGACACCCTCGGTCCCACCATCTCTAACCCCTTATTAGAGACCCTTGTTGGAGACCCTTCCTGAGTGTCTGATATTGACACTGAGCCTTGCCCAACTGGCTCTCCATCTGGCCTGCCTGACGTGGCCCCTGTCCCAGGCTGGAGATGACTAGCCGGAATCAGAATCACAGCCACACTGCGACCCAGACAGTGGCCTTCCGGAGCTCTCACACTGGGACTGACATCAGTCTCCCATCAACAGCCTGCCTTGTTCCCCGGCTATGCCCCTTCCATGTGTCCTCCACACCTGACATCAGGGGAGACCCGCTGTTCTCTTTGGAACTGACCACATTTCCTTTTGTCTCTTGCTACTCTGTCCCTGAAAGGCAAATTTAATTGTGGCCAAAGCTCAGTGTCCTGCTCAGGCAGCAGGAAGCCCATGGGAGGCTGGGTACCCTAACTGGCCTACCAGAGTGGAGCACGGGCTAGGGGCACAGGCAGGGCCTCAGAGGGGTCCAGGAGTGCCAGACATGCTGGGTCTGTGATTTCATCGCTATTGGACCACTTCAAGCTATGTATTTCCAGTCCCACAGAAACCTAAAATGGGCTCCAGCTAGACTGAAAACAGAGCAACAGGCAAAGAGGTGCTGGTTGCGATAAGGTTTAATCCCAGGCCAGGGGAGGGTGCAGATAAAAGCAGATCACATCCCTTAAGGAGAGCTGAAGAACATATTCCCCACATGCCTTGAAAGCCATCGCAAGCTGGTGCTCGGTGCCCTTGGGGGAATTGTGGAGTTATGGATAGACCAGCCTACACCTGGGATCCAGAGAATACTCAGGCTTAAAGTTTTGGCTCTCCCAGGATTGGCCATGCAACTAACTGCAGCGATGGGGCAGACCCTCAGGGGCTTAGCAGAGGAGCCTGGGAGAAGGGGCCACAGTCACATTCCCAGTTGCAATTCTCCTGAGGAGAGAAGTACATTTCTTAAAGGAAGGGAGGATACAGGTTGTGGGGACCTATTCTTTGGACCCCTCAAATCATGAAGGGACATGTAACTGCATGGAAAGCACCTGGCGTAGGACATAAAAAAGACGCAGAATGAGTCCCAGTCATGCACTTACCTGCTGTGGGAGCAGAAATTCCTGAGCCCTCAGTCCTGGCTAGTCAGTCCCCTTTCTGCCCTTGGTCTTAGGCTGGACCCCAGACTGAATCTAAAACAAGGATCTGGAAATTTGGATTTGGGACTTTAGAATCACAGTCTGTTAGCTGTGAGTGGATGAGCTTCTAGGTTATGTAGACTTGGATGCTAAGGCCACCAGCGAAGGGCAACTGTGGTGGGCTGTGCGCAGCCTTTGGGGGGTTATGCATGACCTTGATGGGCTATGCATGTCCTTGGTGGGCTGTGGGCAGCCTGGTTGGGGGCTGTATGTGGTCTTGATGGAAAATATGTGGCCTTGGTGGGCTGTACATGGCCTTGGTAGGCTTTATGTGGCCTTGGTGGGCTGTGCATGGCTTTGGTGGGCTATGCGTGGCCTTGGTGGGCTGTGTGCAGCTTTGGAGGCCTGAATGCAGCATTGCTGGGCTATGTGCGGCCTTGATGGGTTGTGTGTGGCCTTGGGGGGCTATACATGGCCTTCATGGGCTATGCATGGCCTTGGTGGAGAGCAGTGGTGCACAGCAGTGGAATCAGATGACCTGCAGTGGGAAGCAAAGACAGACAAGTTGCCTTTTCGAACTCCAGTCCCTGTAGGGCTGAAATTAGGACCTAATGGTTTTGTCTATATTTTGCAATAAATTTTCTTTTTAATCAGAGCCTCTTTTGAATGCATTTGGATGCTTGCAGATATTTTGCACTCATTGAGATCCTCAAACAAGAGCAGCAATAGCAATGCTGTCTCTAAGATGAGTCTGGTAACGATGGCAATGACTTCTCTGACATGAGATCAGCCCTGGCCCAGATAGAGCCACTGATAAATCACAGACCTAATTGTGAGATCACTACAGCACTAAAATAAATACTGAGACCTTGCTACTACGACTTGGTCCTTGGACCTGCAATGTTATCACCACCTGAGAACTTGCTATGAATGAAAAATCTCAGACCCAACCCAGCCCCAACCCAACCCAACCTTAGTTAATCAAAATCTCAGACCCAACCCAACCTTAGTTAATAAAAATCTGCACTGTTACAAGATCTGCAGGTGATTTGCATGCACATTAAGTTCAAGAAGCTCTATTCTGGCAATAATACCTGTCCAACTAGCAAAGGTGCCCCAGGACCAGCTCAGCAGATACAGTTGACTGAGCAGGTCTCACATTTCCCCCTCACAACTCCACACATTTGCTCCTAAATCTGCTTTCTCATTAAGAGGACAAGCTCCCTGCTAAATGTGGACCAGTCTTCCATCAGGAGGAAAAGGTAGACGAGGCATCCCAGAGGTCTTTCGCTGGCTGTTTGATCCTGGAAGAGTTATATGGCCCCATTAATTTACAGGATATAACATCTATTTTTCAGATCATAAACCCTCAAAAGATTCTGTCCAGCACACCAAATAAATATTGTCTATTAAATATTTGCTGCCTGCTCTTTCAGCCCCTACTCAACATCTGAAAGACTCCTGGAGGCAACTTCCAAAACACAAGGAAAACAAACCTGAAATCGCACAGCTTCCATCTTCTAGCAACCTGACTCTCAGTCAAATGGGGGTAACCATTTATCCCAGCATCTTAATAACAGTAAAAATTTTAAATTATAGATCTCATAGAGTCCAAATGAGAATATACATGCTAATTTTCAATTTTCTTAATTATTCATTCATTCGCTCTTTCATTCACTTTTGCCAACCACCCCATTCCTACAGAAGGCAGGAAGAGGCAGGAGGCTTTGAATCTTCCTGAGTCAATGCATAGATGAGGTGACCAAAAGGGCAACAATTTGGGCCCATGCTGACTCTTAGGAATTAATTACTCAGTATCTTTTTAAGAGTTTAATTGATTTGAAGTGGATGAGAAAGCGAGATTCATGGATTGAAGAGAAGAGGGAGGCATTACAGTCAATGGCTGCCAATTCTGGTTGTGACTTCATGCCATGGACTCACTTGAGCCGTATGCCTGTGAGGACCTGAATTATGCCATCTGTAAGGTGGGAACAGCACCCAGCTATGGGCTCTGTCTGCAGATTGGGCAAAAAGTCACTTGTAGTTATTAATCACTCATAGAAGAAGACGTCTTATGACTGTTAATACCCACTAGGAGCTTCTTAAAGATGTACCAGGCTCCCCAAAGGGAAAGTAGTTTGTAGGTCACTGACTAGACACCCACATGAAAAAGTGTTGCTCTGTTCTCCACAGATACCTTTGGAGACCAGCGATACATTGGAAAAGGACACAGAATGATGAAATGGTTAAAAGCTCAGAGTCTGAATCCAGAGAGAAGTGAATTTGAATTCTGGCCCCATTGTAAGATGAACTGGAGCAAGATGTTTAAGTTCCTTAGAACGCCATTCCCCAAGAAAAATAAATGATGCTATTCATCCTCTAGCACTGGTGTAAACATTAGATGATCTAATGATTGTGGATGTCTTAGCACCATGCTGAATATTGTTGGTACTACATCATGATGACAATTGCTATTATCTTTGGGCTCAAACAGATGTGCTCAGACCCCAGTTACACGCTAGCTCTGTGACAATGAACAAGTTTACTGACCAATAACCTACCTTCTTTTGGAAAAGATTCAAAATTGATTATCACATTACTTGTTTCCTCAACCATAAAAGAGGACCGTTTTGAATAGGAGCTGAGAAGATATGCAGAAAAACAGTTCACCTCAACTCCCTGCTTGCTCTTCCTGTTCCCCAGGGAACTTGACCCTTTCAAACCCATCCTGACTTCTTATTTGGCTGCCTTCCCTTTGCATTTATCCAATGTGAGTCTGGTGGGAAATAGAGGGTAGAAAGAGAAAAGCAGGAGTATTTCTTCTTCCCTCTTGCCATCCCTGTTTCAGCACCATGGATGCAGCCTCATCAAGCACCCACTGCCACCAGGGCTCCAGCTCTCACTAGGCTCTCTGACATTATTTCCTCTATTTTCTATTTCAGCTCCAAATAGCAATAGCTACACACCGTTTCTAGTCTCTGGATGTCTCGGCATCCCTTGTTTTGGTCACTTATCACTGCTCCTTCCTCTGCAGGTAGTTCTTTCTTGAAAATGTCTTCACTGAAACATTTAACTGAATTCTGTTTCCTACTGGGACCCTGTGTATATCAAAATTCAGGACACAGAGAATGCTCAGGGATGGTCATGATGTGGATAAGGCATTGGAGTACCTGTCCAGACAACTACCTCCTTCCTCTTCCACTCCTTTGGAAGAGACCAGCATGCAAACCTAACCCAAAGAAAGAGATCCATAGTCTAGATGGAACCCACTAGATACTTCCTGGCAAACATGAACTAAGAGGAACAGAGACTGAGTTGGTGAATAATGGTGGGAGTCAAACCATGATAGGACAGAGGAAGAAATTTTGGGCACAATCCTGCTACATCAGTCAGGATGAGTTGCTCATAGGCCTGGTATGACCTGAAAATGAGGACATCCCTATTTGGTTCCCAGAACAGAGATGAGGGTAACACAGGAGGAAAGGAGACAGCACTGGAGGGTGCCACCAGGAAAACGACACGACTGTCAGTGACAAGGAGGAGAGACAAAGTATGGCCCACTGAGTTCCAAAAAGCTGAATTGCTGCCAGGCATGGTGGCTATCCCTGTAATCCTAGCACTCTGGGAGGCCAAGGAGGGTGGATTGCTTGAGCTCCGGAGTTTGAGACCAGCTTAAGCAAGAGGAAGACCCCATCTCTACTCTACTAAAAATAGAAAAACTAGCCGAGCATAGTGGCAAGTGCCTGTACTCCCAGTACTGGGGAAGCTGAGGTAGGAGGATTGCTACTGAGGTCGCTGTGAGTGAGGCTAATACCACAGCACTTTAGCCTGGATGACAGAGTGATACTCTGTCTCAAAACACACACACACAAAGGCTGAATTCCAGCCTGACGCTAGAACAATCTTACCTTTGGCTTTGGACAAGCCATGAAGCAGCCTTTGATTCTTCATGCTTATGATGAAGGGGTTATTTTATAGACCACACTCAAGGCAATATTCATCTCCAGTGTTACCTGTGTTAAGAATTAGCTTTTCCCTGGTCTTGAAGCTCGTCGAGACTTCATCTATGTGATGTACCAAGGGTCTTCCTTTCATTTGCTTCCAGTTTCATGTCTATCTCAGATAATCCTTCTTCCATATTGAGATTCAAAGCTGTTGACCTGATGACCTCTCTGATGATAGTATTTCTGCTAATGGATATAGCTCAAATAAAATTTGCTTTTAAGAGGCTGGCCTCCCAATGGTCACATTTGAGCAATCTACCTTCATTTTATTTCTACAAGTTGACAATGAGTTTCACGTTTCAAAATGTTGGTTTGGGGAAAATGGTGATAGAATTCTTTTCTATGAAGACAATGTAGAAAGAATATTTATTTAATCATTAATTCAGTCATTGACTCAGTTTGGAAAAAAGCAGATTTGTGGGGCCTCGGGTCCTTTTTTTGTCTTTACTACTTATTTGAAAATGGCCTTACATGCCTCAGTGAATATAAATCACAGGTATAGAAATATGGCTTTGGATTTCACTCGCATATATTTAATATGAGTAATATATAGGGTGTTGTTACATATATCCACAGCTGAAGCAGAAAAGTTTCATTCTTTCCTGGTGGCATGATATCAATATTGCTTTTTTAAAACCTTAATGTTTTGGTATCAAACACCTGCTACATATAAAGTGAGTTTCAACTTATATTTGTACCCCTATGTGATTATTTGGCTATTATTAGAGGTCTAAAAAATATTTTCTTGGTAAAGAAACCATAAAATATGATTGCTCCTTTGGTTTACAAAATAAAGTGGACAGAGAAAAAGTAGTTAGTGTAACCATAGTGCTCTATAATAAGTCAAAAAGAAAAAAAAATTTATCTGTGGTTCAATTTTGAAAATGAACAATAACATAAATAAATCAAATTTTAAAGATTAATAATTCCCCCACTCCCATCTAAATTTGAAATAAGATGGTTTGTGTGTAAGAATTATTTTGGCTCAAAATCTGTTGTTTTCCCTAAAAATTGTAAATGCTGTTGAAAAATTGCATGGCAATACAAATTATACATCAAGAAGCATGACAATGGACTTTGGTCAGACATCAGACACTGGGACCATAATTTAAAGAAATAACCAAAGGGCGATGCCTGCGGCTCAGTCTATATGCCAAGGGTGGTGGATTCAAGCTCGCCCTAGCCAAACTGCAACAAAAAAATAGCCAGCGTTGCGGCGGGCGCCTGTAGTGCCAGCTACTCGGGAGCCTGAGGCAAGAGAATCACCTGAGCCTAAGAGCTGGAGGTTGCTGTGGGCTGTGTGACCCCATGGCACTCTATCAAGGGCAATAAAGAGAGAGACTATCTCTACCAAAAAAAAAAAAAAGAAAAAGAAAAAGAAAAAAAGAACCGAAGAAACAAAATCCATACAGATGAATATATTCATTTTCACATTATCTATTATATGGAAAAAAACAGAGACAAGTTATGTTGTCTAACAATAAGAGACTTAATAAGTAAAATATGGACCAAAAAAACTCAACAGAACGACCTACAGCTCTCTGTTTGCAACAACATGGAAAAATCTTTGGTGTACAAAGTTCACCAAGAAAGGCAAAATATAAAATTATGGGTTCACTCTGTGATTATATAAAACTATGATCAGATCTTATAAAGGAACATATAAAAATGAAAACCCCCATATTATATGGATGGGATTAGAGATAATATATTTTGAAAGAAAATCCTTTATTATTGCTGTTAGAAATAAAGATTTTGTGATGCTCTGGCAGGGTTCTGTAAAGTTGGAAAGAAAAGAAACAAATATTTATTTCTGTTTTAGCCAAGGATTATTGCTCACCAGAAACAGAACCCCATTCAGCTCAGCTTACGCAAGAGAATTTATTGTGAAGACACAAAATGAATTCGGGAAGATACTCTGAATGGAGTTGGGGCTGGAACTCACCCGTGATGGTCTCCCCAGCCCCAACTCCAAGTGAACCAACTCTTAAAGTTTTAAATAAAGACGAGATGCAACCTGACACTTGCAAGACCCCAAATATGAGTGCCTAATTCTCTTCACCCTAATCACGGACTATGGGTTGTATATTTAAACCTTTACCCATTTGTTCTTCATAAATTTTTGCATTAATTTTACTTTCTTAAAATACTGTAATAAAATGTTATATATATTAATCACTGCGGTTTTTTTCTTTACTCTCCTTTAATTTGTGTGCCAAACACACGTGTCCCACTCACCTCATTGTAGTTCCTGCCCTTCGTACCCATGGTGGTTGAAATTCCTCCACCCAAACCACTCTGGATTGAGATATTATTTCCCAGGAGGCTCTGTTCAAGTCTCAGCCTATTACCTGATGGTAACAGCTGGGTCCATTGGCAGACATTCTCCTGCCAGAGTGTTGTGTTAATCACCTGAGCAGAGGGAGAGAATCAGGGCATAAAACTTTTGATTAGGGAAAGGATAGAGTTAGGAAGAGCCTGTCAGAGAGCTCTGGGCCCTGGGCGAGGAGAATGGGCCAGAGCAAGTATTCACCATTTTTATACCTGTTCACAGAATAGGTCAAGTTCCTGCTTTCCTTTGTACCAGATCCCTACTAGGGTGAAAACCAGCCATCAGCAATGGACATGACTTTAACAGAGATGGATTTCCCCTGAAAGAAGGATTTGCCATGGAAACTGGTAGTGCACTACACGTCATCTTCCCTCCACTCTCAGCCACGCTGTCACTGTGTCTGGGCAAGGCCAACCCTGGGCGCCCAGCTCCTAGAGCCCAGATGAGCCCTGCCTCCGACGTAGCTCTCACCCACAATCCCTGCGTGAGTCACAGATGCCCTGATGTACGTTGTTAAGGCATTTTAGGAGGAAAGATGATAAATGATGCTTGCTTCACTTTATTCAAAATATGCTTCCCATTAAAGATAAATGTCACTTATGCCTCAAGCCACCTGAAGCACATTTGTTATGGAAGTATATTTGTCATTCTCTCCACTTTCCCCTCTGCCTTTCAAGTCTGCCCCTCTGTTCTTCTCCTCCTGCACCCCTCCTCACCTCTCGTCCCCTCTCTGCCCCACCCCTAATATTTCTTTCTAAAATATGACTGAGTGGTTAGGAGAGTTTTCATGTTTGGAACACTCTTGTCACAAATGGACACAAAGAAGAGTCCCTGTAACATGAGAAGCCCAACTTTTCCCCGTAATGTGAACCACTCCACTCTGACCCAAAGGAGATTCATTCTCCTTTTCTCTGCAAATATTTCTGAGTCTTCTCCTTCTTCCTCTAGGAAGGACTGAGGCTGCTCGGGCCCTTCACATACCGCCTGATGGCAGATGGGAACAGTAAGTCACTGATAGGTCAGTCCTTCCTAGCACAAGATGCCAAGAAAAGAAGGCACCTGGGCTTAATTACCAAACTCATGGAGAGTGCCGGGAGTGCCCAGGCTCCGTGCCACCTTCTGACTGTCTCCTTTATTAGGTGCTTTGATTAACATATCTGTCTAGTGTGTTTTTTAAAACCCATCCTTACACTTCTGGATGCTCTTGGCTATTCTTTCAAAGGACTGCACACTAAGGCCAAGGCAATGGCATTCCCCCTTCAACTTGCATTCTGTTTTGCATCTGCAAATAACTTGCCTCTGAAGGAAGTCACTGAGTAGTTCAAAATTTCTGATTCCTCTCTTATTCAAGGAATTTGTAGAGCCCCTAGAATGATTGTATAAGCCCTCCCAACTCCTTCACACACACACCCGTACGCACGCACTGGACTCACCCCAGTGCCCGGTTGCAAGATAATTTTGGAACCTGTAAAGGAACTAGAGAAACCAAAGGGGAGTCTTTGACTACAGAAGATTTCCAGCCTCAATGTGTCTCCTGCATAAAGGGGCAAAATCACGTACATTCAAATATGAAAGGAAAGACATTGATCACTGCCTCTATTAATAATTTTTCTAGGTGTAAGGCAAGCCCACTACTTACATTACATATCTAATGACTATGCTTCTTCGCTGATGTAAAGCCTGTCCCAGAAATGATGGCATGCTGGCTAACCGACACAGCAGGCGTGGAAACAGGTGCCCCTCCCCCGATGCCTCCTCCCTCTTTTCCATCTACCTTTATGCAGCCTCCTAACCTGGAAGACTGACCTTCGTAGGCTTACTAGTGCCTTGAGCCTGGAGCTTGCCAGGAGTTTCACTTGCCTAGAATATAAGGTGTGTTTCATACAATGCAACAACATTGTTTCTGCCACCCCCAGCAGCACAAACCCGCAATATCCTAAATTAAGTTCAGAGCCAATTCATAAACATTTTAACTTTGTTATTGTGTATGTCTTCTGACGTTATGCCACAAAACCAGATAAAGTAAAGTCCAGGTGCAATTTAAAATTACACACTATTTTAAATCGCACACAAACTTTGTGGCCACCCTGTATATATAACTCAATGGTGGAATCACTTGAGTGTGAAGTCAGACAGACCTGAGCTTGAACAGCGGCTTTCCTGCTTAACAACCACAACCTTGGGCAATTCTAACCCTTTCTAAGCCTGTTTTCCCATTGCTAACCTTGGGTTGACAATACATACCTTAATGGATATGAATCATAAAGCACTATTCCTGGAACATTTTAGGGGGTTCATAGTATTAATCCACTCCAGGTTGTACACTTTCCCCTTCCTTTGCAAATCCTTCATGCCGAGCAAGGATGGCCAAGTATGTGCCATACTGCAGTCATGATCTTGTAAAGGAAATTGCTTAGTATTGTTATTGCCAAGTGCATTAAACGTGAATGATTACAGCTATCCTGGGGTCCCTGGAGCTTCACATGTCCTTTCCATTTGGGGGGATTGCCTAACTTGCTTACTTTTGGTAGAAGAGGACCCCACAGCATCATGTAAACTTGTCACAGAACAAACAGCCGAGATTCAATGACTTCACATCCCAAGGGAAAGACCAGTCAACTTAAGGTAACCTGCCCAAGTACTTTCTACACGATTTAACATCTGACAGCTTGCAGTGTCTAGCCAGGCATGGGGCTATGTTTTATTACTGGCCATTGAAAATAATTAGTTGGTGACCCAGAAAACTGATATATAAAATCCTTTTAATCACCAATATGGCTTTCAATTATACAGCATAAACTTATTAACCTTTTTACTGCTCAGATTTGATTTATGGAATTTATCTACATTACCATTATAAGCAGAGATAAAAAGTGTATTATCCGAGGTGTTGGCGTTAACAATAAAGAACTGCTTTTTCCCATTATGGATCCTTAAGTGGCAATGTCTAAGTCTCTAAGGATTCATTTGTTTCCTGCAACCATGCATGGTTAGCTGAGGACCTACTATGTGTCTGTGTGACTCTATAACTTAACAGGGTGAAGTTTAAATACCTTAGCATGGCTCCAACCCAACTGGACCCCAACCAAAAGCTGAATGTTACAGCTTCCTCTCTTAAAAATTCAGCTTAGAAATGAATCAAATAATCACACAAGTTCATAATCATAAGCTATATTAAATGCAGAAAAGAGGAGAGTACAGGTACCATGAGGGTGGCAACAGGGGTGCTGATGTATGTAAGAGTGAGAACTACTGGAGTGGCTTCCCCCAAGAAAGTGACCAAAATCCAAGCCAAAAATTTTGTAGACATTAACAATACATTTTATGCATGGAATTGGAAAAGATTTGGGAGAGTTTTTTGTTACTGGCTGGTTTCCTAATCCACCTTGCTCAAAAAAATAAAAAGCCCAGAATGGCTTGCAGAATTGCATAAAACACACAATTGCATGCATTAGAAATAAGTGAGAAAGAAAAATGCAGTGGTGGGAAGACAAAATGTGGTTAATCTGAAAAGCATGCCTTAGTCTCTCCTTGGTCAGGGAGACCCTATGGCAAAAACTAATCAATAGCTCAATTCCCAGTGCTCATGAAATTAAAACAGATGAATTTCTCTGGGTATACTCTATATCTGGATAGATTGGGTATGGAAGTGTCAGTTTAGCAGCCCAGAGGCTCTCCAGACTTGCCCTGAGATATCTACCAGGGTATCAAGGGATCCGGTTCAGGACAAAGAGGTCCAGGAATTCTCTAGTCTAGGATGGGAGGAGGACAGCGCCTACTTCAAACAGAGACTTTTCTGTTTTCAACTGTTTTGCATTCTGTTCAGAGTCTGCATTCTATTTCTTTGGAAGAAAGGCTTACAATGCCAATCTAAATAGGTTTACAAGTCTAGAATTCAACTCAATCCTTTCAATTTGCAGGGGAGAGAAATCAAGATGTATCAAGACTGGGCAAGCCAACCTGTGGGCCTCCCAAACAGCACCGCTGTGTGAGCAGCGTGGACCGCACAGAGCTTTCTGCCCAGCCCAACAGCCACATGCTGCAACCCGAGGGTTAACTAGCGTGTCCGGTAAAACTGCCTCCATGCAAACAACACAGTCAGTGCCGTTTATTTGTGTTCCTGGTTATTCACTTCATGGAATCATTGTGTGCCTCATTTTCACACAGATAAGCTCCCTAAACGTAGCTCCTCACCATTCCCAAGCTTAAAGCCGGGGGTGGGGAAGGAGCTAATAAGTCTATCCTAATGGTGATAAAGAAATGCTGAAAATTCTTAACTATCCAGAATGTATCATTGATTCTATCTACTTATAGGGAATTCCATGTTTATTACGTCAATTAGCCACCCACAAGCCATCTGGAGCAGTGGCTAAAAGCACAGACTTTGAAACCTGAAGCCAGGCCAATATGAATTCAAACCCCAGCTCTGGCTCTTTCCAGTGGTATGATCTCAGACAGATTCCTTAAACCCCCATATCCAACTTACCTAGCTAAAATACAAAGGGTAATCGAACCTACTAAGGTGTTGTGAATTTTCAATGAGTTCATTTGTGAATGTTAAACTTTTACCTTAACAAGGTGTTTAGCACATAGTAAACACTCAACAAATCTGTGCTATCATACTTACTGTACAAGAGAACCCCTTATAATTCTATAGCCATTAATAATAACACCAACATAGATGATTCAAGTGCTTTTAAAAGGTATTTTGTGAAACAAGAGCAATAAAAAAATCAGTGGCACCACATAATCCAGTCAGTATCTTACTCTGCTCACAAATCATCATTTGTTCAGCTGGGGAAATTATGAACTGTCTGGAAATAATACAGTAAAGACTGTCAATGGCAATTAGACATAAAGCATCTAATATAGACTCGGCGATGAATCTGGGATCTTCTATTCTACTAAAATCCATTTATTACAAAAAATTCTGGAACCACTTTACCATAAGTGGACATCATTTAGTGCTCAATTACAATGAAATTCCACTGGAAGTATATATTAAACACAGAACATCTACATTAACACCAGGAGAATTTGGTAAGATTGATGTTGTTGCAATGAATACCAGATGAATATTAAGTACCTCACTTAAACCTTCCATATTCTACGACTCGGGCACTGCTGTTTCTTTGTTTCTGTCATCTCTGTTTCAGAGGAATTATTTTTAAGGAGGCAGAAGTTAGGTACAAAGTACATTTTTATTTACCGTAATCTATCTTAGAGCTAGATGGTCCTCAAACATTGATTAATCAAAATACCTTGTGTAATAATATTAAAATCACAGACATATCACTGCCACCACCAAATACAATTCATTTTCCAAAGGGCTATAGATCTACGCAAGGGGAAAATTTGCAAAAGTGGGCAATTTCAAACTAAGCACTGAAAGGATATTTTAATAGCCCCAGCATGGACTGAGCTTAGTGGAGCAAAGAAATCTCAGTCGAAGAATTAGCACCTGCCCCATTCAAACTCCAGGATGTTAATGACTCAGGTGTGGGCGATGAGGTTTCTGTTAGCCTCCTATTTCAACATAGGTTCCTTGAGCTGGGAATGAACTTTTCCTGGGGTCATTTTTTATGCTAATCAAGAAAATTAAGCTCTTGCCATGCA
Source organism: Arctocebus calabarensis (assembly GCA_963573935.1). Taxonomy (NCBI): domain Eukaryota; kingdom Metazoa; phylum Chordata; class Mammalia; order Primates; family Lorisidae; genus Arctocebus; species Arctocebus calabarensis. The sequence goes on along the minus strand of CAUYON010123673.1, from coordinate 5,922 downwards.
GGAATATGTGCAAAGGTGAGGCCAAATTCCCATAATAAAATTTGAGGTCATAAAATATAAGTGAAAGCTGTGGTTTTCTCACTGGTTTTCATGCTATGTTCCCAGGCAAGGAGGCAGGGGTGCATTACTCAGAGGCCAGAGAAGCAGTTCACTTGCCTTCCTATCAGATGACCTTGGTTAAAGCTCTCAGACCTTCAGTTTCATCTCCCGCAAAGCGGCCCTAGTAACTTCATCGTGTTGCTCTGTGAATTACATGAAGGGCTGCATGTGAAAGCTCCCAGGGTAAGTATCCTCCTTGAAGGGGATGCAGCAGGCTGCTGGACCCGGCTCCTCCTCTGCCTTGGGTTGAACACTTGCCCCATAGAAATCTACTGCTGCCCCAACGTATGCACAAAAATTGCTCCAGACCCAACTGCCACCTTGGGCTAGAATCCTTCTTCCTAGTCTAAAAGACTCAGATCCATCCCATGTAATTTGCACATGTGCCCTTCTGTTGTCCACTGGGGCATTGACCCAGCATATCCTCAGCTGACCAGCCCTGCCTTAGATTTTCATCAAGTAGACCCAGCCAGGGACTCAGGACCCAAGCCTCTCACTCGACTTGCTCGGATGGGCAAGTGCCTACCTTGGACAAAAGCCTAAAGAAAGTCTATGCCTGGGTAATAAACATGTCTACCATCTGGGGCAGGCAGGGGAATGGCTTGTAGATTTATTGAAGCTAAAGAATGCAAACTGGAAAGCCGAGGGCCAACTGTAGCTCTGCCTACACAGTGGTTTGTTCCATTTTAAAGTAGGAGATTTTCATAATTTAAGAAAATCTAGATTAGGAGCTTATCTCGTAAATCCTGAAGTTCTGGTTCCCATATACCACAGTCTCCCAGAGCTTGGTTGAGGCTGCCCTTGGGATGGGGCCTGAGCTCTCCAAGCCCCCATGGGTCCCAACACTCCTGACTGTCTGTGCCTTCTGGCCCTCTTCATTCACTTAGGCGGTTTACAACATCCCCCCAGCCCTGTAAATGTTGGCGTTCTAACCGCTGATTTGATCACACCAGTGTATATTTGAGCTTGGCCTGTACTTTCATCCAAGGAATCCTCATACGTCTAGCAAAATCACGGCATCCCATCTTGAGAGCTGTGGTTCTCCAAGTGTGCTCCCCAGATTGGCAGCTCAACATCATCTGGGAATTTAACAGACCCCAACCCTACCGAACCACTAACTCCAGAGTTGAGAGCCCAGTTGTGTGTTTGATCAACTCTGGCAGCAGTAGATTTCTATGGAGCAAGTGTTTAACCCAAGGTAATGCCCAACTCATCAGGTAATTCTGACACATGCTAAGGTTTTAGAACCACTGGAGGAGAGGGAAGCATTCCCCTCCAAGGACACATCTCACTGGAGGCAGATTGACCTGAATTCTGCAGTGTAAAGCTGAGACCTCAGAGGTTGCCCCAATGATCACTCTGTGCATTGGTCTCATTCCTGTCACCATTAATACAAGCCTTGTTATTTTACAAATATTAATCCCTGCCTAATCCTCCAAGCACAGTGAAGCAAAACAAAGCCACAGCCACTGAAATGTGACAAGGGAAAACCAACAGTGCTGAAAAATGAAATATGCGTCAAATCCCCAAAGAAGTTCATTACCTGAAGGACACATTATTCCCTTCTCTTGCCATGAGTCAGCACAGACAGTAGTCATTCCTAATTGGTTTAAAGCTTAGCATGACATATTAGGATGCCACGGTATGTGATGACACAGCTGTATTCCTGAGGGGATGGTGGAGACAAATCTGTGTACAGCAGAGACAGGTGGGGACAAAGAGAGCAGGTGGAAACGGGCTATAAATACAGTATAACTTAAAAAATAATGGGGTGTTTTTTCCCTACAGGTTTCTGGTGCTTCACCACTAATTAAATATTGAAACTACAAAAGGAGAAATGAAGTTTTGTGGCTGTTTGGGTTGGGGACATAAATGTAAATATTTTGTACGATTGGCACGTCTGGTCTCACAGCATCGAGTCGCAGGCATATGAGCCGAGAAGGATGTCGATTGAGGAACATATTAGCTGCTAATGGTGACATTCATTTCTCTTTAGGCCACTAGGGGCTCTGGAGTTGTGCGCTCCAGCAAAATGTTTTTCTCGAGTTAAGAAAATTGACGAGCCTCTTAAACAAAATACAGTAATGGAGTCCCTGTGATAAGGCTTTCAGACAGAATCACATCACACAGAGCAGAGAGGCTGTTGCCAAATGCAGAAAATCGATAGACAAATCGCTTGGAATCCTTGGGTGACTCACACCAGAGGGTGGTAGCTGAATCATTTATGGTCTCCGTCCTCCACGCCTGCATTGGTGAGGCTCTTAGAATGCTCAGACATGGATTCTGGGTTTGGGCTTTACCGTGGGATGATCTATAACACTGTGAAAAGAAACAAGTTGTTGGCTCGGCGCCCATAGCACAGTGGTTACAGCGTCCGTCACATACACCAAAGCTGGCAGGTTTGAACCTGGCCTGGGCCAGCTAAACAATAATGACAACTGCAACAAAGAAAAATAGCCAGCCTTGCTACAGTCTTGTGACGGGCACCTGTAGTCCCAGCTACCTGGGAGGCTGAGGCAAGAGAATCGCTTAAGCCCACAAGTTGGAGGTTACTGTGAGCTGTGATGCCATGGCGCTCTACCGAGGGAAACAGCTTGAGACTATCTCAAAAAAAAAAAAAAAAATAGAAACAAGATGTTTCTGGAACCACAGAGCCTTAGGCACTCAGAGTTAGGAGGGACCCTTGAAGTTCCACCTGGCCGATCTCCCAGATGATGGTGGTGCTCAGCTTCTTCACTGAGCTGGCTCATCGTGTCTCTCAGGGCAGGGTGGTAGCAGACCCCATAGAACACTTCTTATTAGGACTGCTTGTTTCCCCTAAAAGCTGCCTTCCTATAACTTTCCTCAGGTTTCTCTTGTACTTATAGGATAACACAAGAAAGTTTCTACCCTTTCCCTCCATGTGACACTGTGGTGGCTGGACTGGGAGTCTTTCAACCTATTTTCCGGATCCAGTTTTCACAATCACAGCCAAGAAGCCTCAACTTACTCGTCTGTCGTCCTAAACGCATATCGTTTGATTTAGGGTAACATCCAAGTAGGACAATCTGGTATTTTGTCACATGGAAGACAGTGTCAGTTAGCAGGCAGCCAGATGTCCTTGTGGTGAATGCAGAGCTTTGGCGTGTGATCAGGAGATGACCACTTGAAAAAGGAATGTAACAGTTCACAGGCAGAGTTTCTGTAAGAACTAAAAGAGGGAACATACAAAATCCCTGACATGCATTAGTACTTACCAAGTGTTGGTCCTTCCCAGTGTCAGACATAATTATTAGATGAGTAAGCTAAGTCCAGCTGAGTGGGCTGGTGGGCAAACAAGAGCATGAAGTTCGTGGTCTGACACCTGTGCCCCTGTGAGCTGGATGCACACACTGTGGTTCCTGCCTCCCCTGTCCAGAGTCAGCTCACAAGGAGAGGCCAACGGCAGAGTACACAGACAGGAGGCACCAACGAGGCACCCAAACCCCGCCCTCTGTTTTTTTCCTCAGTAGTTAGCACCGATTTGGTGTGGGAAGATACTTGAGAGGAGTGAAGGGCAAAGGGAATCATTTGGGGTCCTTTGGAGGGAAGGAGCATTTGGACTACCATCACTCTTGGAGTTTGGCTATTTTCTGCAGAGGAAGAGTCTTATCCTTGAATGAACCAAGAGAGGCCAGAGTAGAACCTCCAGAAAAAGAATGGAAGTTTGGCACTGATTCCCCAGCTGCAGCTTAAAGAAGAGACTGAAAGAAAACCTTTGGGCTTTGTTCTATGCCGCCCAACACTGGAGAGGAGGCTGAGAATAGGGACTGAAGCTCCATTCAGTCACAATGTGTAGGAATAGTGACACTTCTCTAGGGCAGGACAAACAGGGTACTAGGGTGGAGATCTCTGGAGCATGGGGGGCAAGAATCATCACCGTTACACAGAATTTCTGAGCAATCATGTCAACATTCGTACCTCTCAGAAGATTGTCATCGTGACACACCCCAGATGACAGAAACTTATCAATACTGATGATTGTAATTGCTGTGAAGAGAGCTCAGGCCCTCCCATTTGAACTTCATCATGGCTAGAGAGCAATGGGTGGGGGATGAAGTGTGCCATCTGTCAGAGTTCAATTCCATCTCCAAGGAAGAAGGCCAAATGTGATGGTCAAGTCTATAGGGAAATATCAAAAGTCAAGAGGTAAAAGCAAAGATCAGGAGGAAGTAACATGTCACTCCACTTTCAGAGAGGTAAGTAACTTGTCTGAGGTCACTCGGCTGTAAATGAAGAACGAGAACTTGAACCCAGGGGTGCCTTATCCCAGAAACTATGTTCTTTCTTCCATCACCACTGCTCCCCCAAATAGAGAGAAGTACCTGAAGATGGAGCCCCCTCAATTGTCCATTATCTGAAAACAAATCTTGCACACTCATTCTGCTTCTAACAATGGATGCAACTCTGTCTCACCTTCCTTCATAATCACCAACTTGGCATCATTTAATGTTGGAAAAAAACAACCAAATATGATAGAATGCACAGCACAAGTACATTTATGAACATTCTATTTGCATGCCAGACACCTTCATTAAACAAAGGGGGACAGTGCTCAGCTCAACAACAGGGCAGGCACCAGAAAAAAAAAATTGTTATTTTTTCTTTATTTTGTAGCACATTAGCCACCTTTTTCTCCCTTACCTCTTTTAGAGGGTGAATGGCACCCTTACCTCTTTCCAAATGCTACTTCCAGTCTGTTCATTCACACATAGCCATGTTCACAGTGTCGTGCTGTTTTACAGGACCTTGGATGTTACGAACATGAAGATCATTAAGAACGTGGCTCAGCCTCTCTGCTTCCCCTCATTGGTCCTTCACAGGTCAGAGTCCATCTGCCTGCAAACCTGGTGATCACGACAATGGCGTGAGGAGGTGGAGGCTAGAGTCCCCATGTATGGGGATCCCCATAGACGTAAGAGAGGTTGGGAACTTGTCCAAGTTAAACAGCTCCTAAGCGGTAGAGCCAGGGTTTAAGCCTCGCTGTTGGTATCACCAAGACCCTGCTCTCTCCACAATTCTGTCCTCTCTCTCTCTTTTCCTCCCTCTTTGGTTCCTTCCAATTTTCCATCTCTCTTTCTATCATCTTTCTTTGTTATAGATAATTCTCCTTCTCCTTGCCTAACAACAATTCCTTTGAGGGAAATGCCAGTCCATATGGAAATCCAGTTCTAAAATTCTAACAGTAATACAAATTCAAATTATTTCCACAGGAATGAAAAATTTCCGTGTAAGTTAAAAATCATATCAGTACCTAATGCTGACTTTTATTCTCCAATAGCAACTATTGATGTAAATACAAATCTTTCTGGCTCAGCGCCTGTAGCACAATGGTTACAGCACCAGCCACATATACCAAAGTTGGCAGGTTCAAACCCAGCCCGGGCCAGCTAAAACAACAATGACGACTGCAACAAAAAATAGCTGGGCATTGTGGCAGGCGCCTGTAGTCCCAGCTACTTGAGAAGATCACTTGAGCTTGGTTCAAGACCAGTATCTTACAAACTCGGCGGGGGGGGGGGGGGGGGCGCCCGGGGGGGGGGCGGGGGGGGGGCGGGCGGGGGGGGGGCGGGGGGGGGGGGGGGGGCGGGGGGGGGGGGGGGGGGGGGGGGGGGGGGGGGGGGGGGGGGGGGGCGGGGGGGGGGGGGGGGCGGGGGGGGGGGGGGGGGGGGGGGGGGGGGGGGGGGCCGGGGGGGGGGGGGGGGGGGGGGGGGGGCGGGGGGGGGGGGGGGGGGGGGGGGGGGGGGGGGGGGGGGGGGGGGGGGGGGGGGGGGGGGGGGGGGGGGGGGGGGGGGGGGGGGGGGG
>CAUYON010123669.1:0-13012 GCA_963573935.1 Arctocebus calabarensis | reverse complement strand
TGTCTCTTTTAAAAAAAAAAAAAAAACTATTAATTGGGGGTTTCCCTTTTTGCAAAATTAAATCCATTTTTTTTTTTTTTTTTTTTTTTGAGACAGAGCCTCAAGCTGTCACCCTGGATAGAGTGCTATGGCATCACAGCTCACAGCAACCTCCAATTCCTGGGCTCAAGAGAGTCTCCTGCCTCTGCCTTCCAAGTAGCTGGGACTACAGGCACCCGCCACAATGCCCGGCCATTTTTTGGTTGCAGCCGTCATTGTTGTTTGGTGGGCTCGGGCTGGATTCGAACCTGCCAGCTCAGGTGTATGTGGCTGGAGCCTTAGCCCGCTGAGCCACAGGCGCTGAGCCATCAAATCCATTCTTAAAGGACCAAAATGTATCACCTTTAATAAAGATTACCAGCCAACATTTATAGGAAATGAAAGCCCAAATATTGGGCTATTAATATTGCATTGTTTCATTATTTCATCCTCTCGACAATCCTAGGAGATGAATACTATCACCTCCATTTTACAGTTGAAGAAATAGAGCCTCAGAATAATGAAATATCTTGCTCCAAACCACACAACTGGGAGGGTGTTCAGCTCCAAAATGCAAACCATTATGCTATATCATTTTTTCATTCTCACTGCATTTTTTGTTTTTTTGGTTTTTTTAATGTTTTGGAAATTTAAAAAGATTGATATGTACAAAGAAAGAAATTCCAGTCATTCATATTTCTGACAAGCAGGATTATAAGTGATATTAACATCTTGGCATATTTTCTTTCAGCTTCCTCTTTATATATATAAAAAAAATTCTCCATCCCACATTGTTGAGAACATTCAGAAGAATGTGCTGAAGGCCCCCCTTTAAAACCATTTTTAAAGAAAAGCAGAGTGGAGTTTGGGTCACAGCCATGCTAGGATAACTTTACTGTCTCCCAGGATGGCATCAGGTAAGTTTGAGTGTGCGGTGGAAAAGCCAGTCCTATCAGGCAGTGACACGTGCAAATGTTCCAGAACTGGGTGCAGATCATTTGGGGGGAGTGGGGGAGCGATTTACCTGTCCACTTCCTGTGCCCCTAGGTCAGTGATTTTGACCTGGTATGCCTGCCCTGCACATGAGGCGCTGTGAGAGAATCTTAGGTGGGCTGGGAACATTTTTAAAGATTATTAATGAAATTATTTTCAAAAGAAGTTCAAAGCACAGTAATTACATTCTTATATTTTTTACTCTTTTTTTTTTTTGGTTTAACATAATTTAAGTGTGATGTGGAAGTTTAACTATAGGTTCAAGTGTGCTGTGAGATTAAAAGGGTTGAAAAACGCTGCTCTAGGTACTTGCTTGCCTTGGGAAAAGGAAACCTAAGTGCTCTGTGGGTCATTCACAAACATTTTGAGAAACACACAATCTAGAAATGTAAAATCTGCACTGACCGAAACAGTGAAACCCTCCCAGCAACAGGTGGATAAGCCAAACCCGTTGAAACAGGTGAAGCAGCAAGGATGCTGTCAACTGTATTTCTTGGAAGTGAAATATGGACTATAACACAGTCTGTTGGTTCGGCGCCTGTGGCTCAGTGGGCTAAGGCACCAGCCATGTACACCTGAGCTGGCGGGTTCGAATCCAGCCCAGGCCCGCCAAACAACTGTGATTGCAACCAAAAAATGGCCAGTCGTTGTGGCGGGCGCCTGTAGTCCCAGCTACTTGGGAGGCTGAGGCAAGAGACTCGCTTGAGCTCAGGAATTGGAGGTTACTGTGAGCTGTGATGCCACCGCACTCTATGCAGGGTGACAGCTTGAGACTCTGTCTCAAAAAAAAAACAAAAAACAGTCTGTCTCAAAACTTTCATAGTAACCCACATAAAATCACCCCCCCACACACACACCTAAGCTGGCGTCAAGGCCAACGCCTCCTGGAAGTTTCCAGCCCTGACCACGGCACTCCTCCTTCCCTTATTCAGTCCTGGTCTTCCAGGTTTTGTGTGTGTGAGAGAGAGAGAGAAACAAAGAAACAGCCCCTTGGCTCGGCGCCTGTGGCTCAACGGGCTAAGGCGCCAGCCACGTACACCTGAGCTGGCAGGTTCGAATCCAGCCCAGGCCCGCCAAACAACAATGATGGCTGCAACCAAAAAATGACTGGGTGTTGTGGTGGGCGCCTGTGGTCCCAGCGACTTGGGAGGCAGAGGCAAGAGACTCGCTTAAGCCCAGGGATTGGAGGTTGCTGTGAGCTGTGATGCCATGGCACTCTATCCAGGGTGACAGCTTGAGGCTCTGTCTCAAAAAAAAAAAAAAAGAAACAGCCCCTTTCCTGTCCCTCCCCACACTGCCGAGAGCAGCCTGCCCCCCACGATTCTCCCTGAATCACAGTTTGCATTTTTGTGCCTTAGACTTATTTACACTTCTCACTCCCTGTCAGACTGGGCGGTCCTCAAGGGCAGGGACTATTTTTGCATACATCTTTCTGTCTGCAGTAGTTAGCATGTTTGACACGTAAATGATCCCCAATAAATAAAGACAACAGCTGTGGGAAAATAGAAAAAGGCTGGAAATCAGATAGACCTGGTTCAGTTCTAGATCTGCCATGCAATAGCTAAGTGACTTAACCCTCTCTGAGCTTCGATTTGCTTATTGGCAAAGTGAGGGCCAGAAAACCTTTAGTTTGACAAATGACAACAAAGTGGTTTATATGTTCAACATCTTAGCACAGTGCATGCCAAAGAGCATGTGATATTTCTAGACCATAGTGAGAATTCAAGGACTTGGATTCTGGTCTAGGCATTGCCACAGTCCTAGAGCAAGTTTTTTCAACTTCTCTAAAGCCCAGTGTCCTCATCTGTAAGGTGGGGATGCCCACCTCACAGAATGGCTTAGCACTTTATTAATTAATTTATTTTTTGAGACAAAGTCTCAAGCTGTCATCCTGGGTAGAGTGCCGTGGCATCATAGCTCACAACAACCTCCATCTCGGGCTCAAGTGATCCTCTTGCCTCCGTTTTTTTTTTTCTATTTTTAGTAGAGGTGGGGGTCTCACTTTTGCTCAGGCTGGTCTTGAATTTATGAGCTCAAGCAATCCACCCACCTTGGACTCCCAGAGTGCTAGGATTACAGACGTGGGCCACCATGCCTGGCTGCTTAGCATTTTAAATAAAAAGTAATACACATTATGGCTGGGTACAGTAGTTCATGCCTGTAATCCCAGCATTTTGGGAGGCCAAGATAAGAAGATTGCTTGAGGCCAGGAGTTTGAGATCAACCTGGGCAACATAGTGAGACCCCGTCTCTACAAAAAATAAAAATAGCCAAGGGTTCCTTTTTTTTTTGAGACAGAGCCTCAAGCTGTCACCCTGGGTAGGGCGCTATGGCATCACAACTCACAGCAACCTCCAACTCCTGGGCTCAAGCGAGTCTCCTGCCTCCGCCTCCCAAGCAGCTGGGACTATAGGCGCCCACCACAACACTGGGCCATTTTTTGGTTGTAGCCATCATTGTTGTTTGGTGGGGCTGGGCTGGATTCGAACCTGCCAGCTCAGGTGTACGTGGCTGGTGCCTTAGCCCGTTGAGCCACAGGCGCCGAGCCCAAGAGTTCAATGTTACAGCGAGCTATGATCACACTACTGCACTCCAGCCTGTGCAACAGAGTGAGATCCATCTCAAGAAAAAAATACAGACAAAAGTACTTGACACACAGTAGGTCCTGAGGGAAACCTTTGTTTTGCTTTCTAGACAAACCTGTGTCTCCTTTATCCTTAGGAATATTTCAGCCCCAGTGGTGAAAGGGGACGGCATCTGGCGCTCAGCTCTATAATGAGCCCAAGACAGACTCTAGAAATGGTTACTGGCATTAAGCCCAGCCCAGGGGGTCCACCAAGCTAGAGAACACAGTGGCAAGAAGCTGGAAAACTCTGTTCTCCACACCAAAAGGTACATGGTCCCAAGGTGCCCATTTCCTCTTACAGCAGAAGGAGTCCAGGTCTTTCTATAAAGACAAATCATGCTGACCCTAACAGCTGAAAGCAATGATAGGGACAAAGAATAAGACACTCTTCTGACTCAGGATGTCCTGTGATGTTTATAATTAGAAAAGTTGCTCGGAACAGGCTAGAACCTTGGGAGGGAAGCAGCCCAGACTTGGCTGGAATTTTAAAGAGGCCCATGGGAAGGAAGGGAAGAGGTGGGAGTGTTGTGAGTCTCAGGCAGGACAAGGGGGGTTGCAAGAAGGCCTTGGCTCAGGCTGGAGGGAAGCCCTTTGAGTAGAATTTGGAAACATCATCCGTCCCTGCCCAGCCCCTTAGAGTTGTTTTCATTCGGCAGGTGTCCCCAGGCCTGGGAGGCTGTCTTTATGAAGTTCTCCCTTAAGCACCTGTGGGAACCCAGATTGTCCCAGGGCTGGGTGTTCTCTCGCGTTCACTTCATCTTCTGCAGATCCTCAGGCCCAAAGGAGGCAGGCAGCAGCTCCTGGACTGTCCTGACAACATACGTACCATCTGGCTTGGTCATGTACACAGCCCAGTTGGTGCCAAACTGCGGGAAAGAGGCAAAGACAGCATGAGAGAGGCAGGCCAAGGAGTTAGGGCAGATCTATGTTTGAGTCTGGCTCTACCATTTATTGTCTAATGTTGCCCTGTGCCTCAGTTTTCTCATCTGTAAAATGGGCATGGCACAATTGTACCTGGCTCATAGATCTTGAGAGAGGGGTAAATAAACGGATGCTGTTAAACAGTTAGCACAGGGCTTGACACATTGTTGACAGGCAATGAATGCTCCATTGAGGAGTCACCCCGGGCTTTATAAGAACAATATCTACCCCCAGCACCAGACCTCCTACTGCCATGACAAATGACATCTAACACCTGCTTCCCTGACAGTGTCTGCTTTACTCCTCACATGAGGAGAAGCCATATGCTTGCTACATTCCACACAGACATTGCACGTGCATTAGTTCATTAACTACCCTTTGAGGTAGGTGCTGTGATGGTGCCCATTTTACTGATGGAGAAATCAAGGCATAGCAGGGTAAAGTCAGCAAAGACAAATGTATCTCTTGATCTTTCTCTGATGAGGAACACCACTTGCTTGCTGTGACTTTGGGCAAATGGTAACTCTTTGGGGCTCATTGTCTTGCTCTGTGAATTTTCTTTTTATTTTTTTTGAGACAGAGTCTTGCTCTATTCCCAAGCTGGAGTGTAGTGGCCATGAGCATCGCTCAGTGTAATCTGGTATTCCTGGGTTCAAGCAACCCTTTTGCCTCAGCCTCCCAAGTAGCCGGAACTACTGGCATGTACCACCATGCCTAGCTAATTAAAACAACAACAAAACTTTTTTTTAGAAATGGGGTCTTGCTATGTTGCTGGTTTTGAACTCTTGGCCTCAAGGAATCCGCCAACCTCAGCCTCCCAAAGTTCTGGGACTATAGGCGTGAACCACCACACCCAGCCTGAAATTGTTTTAGAGCTGAAAGAATGCAAGAAGATAAGTGCAGAGTTAAATTCGCTGTGGCATCGTGGCAGGGCTCTGCAGTGGGCATCAAAAGACTCAGGCTGTACGCAACCAGGTATCATGAAAATTTGTGATGATTCGTGTAAAGCATCTGTCTGCAGTGGCTGGCACATAGTAGGTGCTCAATGAATGGAAGCCATGCTTATTGATTACGTCGGTTGCCAGTGACTACTCAGGTTTGCAGCCTCCTATTCTTCCACGCTTCTGTCTGAAACATCAAGTTATTACCAGGCACAATTAATCTTCCAGCTTCTTTAGAATTAATGTTTTAAGGGAGGAAATTTTTCTACTTGGCAGGCTTTGCTGGAGGGTATGGGTGAAAGTTAAGTTGTGCGGAGGCAAGTTTAAGTGCCTTATTTGCATTTTGGTTTCAGTTTTGCCTCTCCCTCCTTCAGCTTTTTCATCCGCCTTCTCTTGTTTGCCAACATCTAATCTGTTTGGAAAAAACAGCGATGAGCAATTGGACCCAGCAGGGGCCTTGGGAGCCAGGGACTTGTTGGCCTGTTGTGGTTTCCTTACATGACCTTAGGCTTTGCCGCCTTGCAGGGCAGCTATTTCTGCCCCTCTAAATTGAGATGAATTCTATAGTGTGAATTCAGTGCTTTTATGGTGGCATTTTTTGTCTGCATTTGGGAAATGTATCTGGTTTGCAGTCTTGGCAGGAAGCAGAGGGAGGATGGAGGTGTTTGCATCCTCGACACAAAACCAAAGCTGAGACAGCCCCCACCTCCCCACTCCAAACACAAACAACTCCAAAAGCGGAAATTCCCATAGAACAAACAGCTTCCATACGGTAAAGTATCCTTATGTTTCTTCCAGGGTTGAAAGTAATTTTGTCCAATTTCTAGAACCACAAAGGTAGAGAGGCAGCTGTGAGAGGGTGGGCTTTGGAGTCAGCCTGGACTGGCTGGGTGAGGATTAAGTAAGATGCTCTTATTCAGGGGGGTGGGATTCTCTAAGTGGGTGGCGTTAATCTTCTGTGACTCTGGAGGATACTGATCTCTTCGAGAATCTATAATAGAGCTACTGACAGTCCCCTCCCCCAAATGTACATATAACCATAAAAATGAGCCCAAACAAAGAACCTACAATCTGTCCGGGCATCGTGGCTCACACCTGTGATCCCAGCACTCTGGGGGCCAAGGCAGGAAGATTGTGGAGCTCAGGAGTTTGAGCCCAGCCTGAGCAAGAGTGAGATCGCTGTTTCTGCTAAAAGTACAAAGATTTGCCAGGTGTGGTGGTGCACAGCGGTAGTCCCAGCTGTAGTCGACCACGGAACTTAACTCATCAGGGACACAGGGAAAAGTATTGCACACAGAATGAATGATGAAAGGGAGACGGGTGCTCGCTCAGGCACACAGTGACAACCCACGTTTATTGGGTGTTTTTATACACATTGATCAGATAAAAGTATAGGAATAGAAAAAGGAACGAATAATGATGAAACAGCAGAAGCTGCCATGAAAATTCTTTGTTCAGCACAGAAGCTGCTGGATACATATATAGTTAATCTAAATTAAACGTACTTTCTCAACATCAAGCTGCAAACTTAACCACAATAGTGTCTGGCTGTCTGTTAGTCTGATAGAAGTTCCCCAAAACTTGAAGCTTGGTCATAAATAAAAAAAGGAAAAAAAACAAGGCACCTCTTTCACTTTGGTTGGGGGGTCGGTACCCCTCCACCCAGCTCCTTGGAGGCTGAAGTAGGAGGATTGTTTGAATCCAGGAGTTTGAGGTTGAGCTATGATGATACCACTGCACTCTACTCTGGGCAACAGAGTGAGACTCTGTCTCAAAACAAAAAAACAAACAAAAAACCCCAGAAACCAAATAAAAACACCATAATCTAAATCACTCTTTTGTTTTTAGAGCTGAAGAAATTAAAGCCTTCCATCAAAATGACTTTGGTGAAAAGTACATTAGATCCCTTAAGTCCCATCTTGAACATATCCAGTGGCTTTTATTCTTTTTATTTTTTCCAATTTTTAAAAATATGGTTAAATATACATAATATAAAATGTGCTCTTTTACCCATGTTTAAGCGTACACTTCCATTCCTTTTATTCTTGGAATAAAATATACCCTTTCTCTTGTGGCCTAGAAGGCCCCTTGTGATCTGGCCCCTGCACCCCCTGACTTCACACCCCAATACCTTCTCCACTTCCAGGGCCCTTGGTCCTTTGACCTTTTCTCCTCTTCTCAAACTCACCAAGTGTCTTTGAGTGTGCGACTTGCTGATTCCTCCGCCTGGAAATCGTCTCTCTAGACCTTTGTCTGTTTCATCTTTTTTCATTATGTATATTTCTGCTCAAATGTCCTCTTCAAAGAGAGGCCATTCCTGGCTATCTAAAACAGGTACTGGCAAACTTTATGCTGTCAAGGGCCAGACAGTAAGTATCTTAGGCTTTGAGGGCCTCTGTTGTTAACTGCTCTCTTCTCTGTTGAAAAGCCAAAACAGGAGCCATAGACAAGAGGGGAATGAATGGGCATGGCTGTGTTCTACTAAAACTTTATTTAGAACAAGAAGCAGCAGGCTAGATTTAGCTTATAGGTTGTAGTTTACTGACTCCTGATCTGCAGTATCTCCTGCTGTCCCTCTGTCACTCAACTCCTTTTCCTGATTTTTTTTTTTAATCAGTAACTCTTTTCACTCTCAGAAATGTCCCTGCTTATTTACTTTGCTCCTTGCCTATGGTCTGTCTCCTGCATTAAACTATAAGTTCTACAAGGGCAGGGCCTAGCTATCCTTGTTGTCTCTCCAGAGCTTCCTCAGTGCCTGGCACAGAGTAGATGCTTCATCGATAAATATTTGCTGAATGAAGGAATCATTTGCAGTGATTCCAGCAAGTTTGGGAAGGCCTTAGAAGTCAGCCAACAAGCAGACAGGCTGGTAGCTGAGTCTCCTCACTGGCAGCTTGGCATTGCTCCCATAGCACAGGGAAAGCAAAGAGGTATGGAGTTTGCATCCAGAAAACAAGAGAAGCTGCTTACCTCTCTCATGACTTGCCTGCAGGCTCCACAAGGTGAAATAAAATTATCTTGCAAGTTACTGGGAAAGCAAAGAATCAAAATCAGATTAGTCTCTCGGAGGCATGAGGACAATTGCTAAGATTCAGGTGCTGAGTCCCTGCCCCTTTCCAGATTAGGTCACACCCCATCAGACAGTTCCTATTCACAGACACACTGTGTCCTGGAGACTGAGAAGGTGACTTGGCAGCTGTCCACACTTCCAGGAGGCAAGGCCATGGGCAAGGATTCTCATTAGTGTTCAATAAGCGCTTAGGAAGCGCTTACCATCACCCACTCCCGGGGATAGAAAGGCTGAAGAGAATTTGTCTCTTGCCTTCAATAGACGGTTCAGCCCAGGGGTGTCATAGAGGACTAGTTGAGGTACCATTTTCAATAAAATGCAGTTAAGAACTCACAGTGAGAGGGAGGCAGTCCTCACTGATAGAATGAGAATGAATACAGAGAAGGTGGCATTTGTCCCAATCCGTGTAAGAAGTGCAGAATTCATAAGCCCCCATTCAGTGAGCACTACTGTACACCAAGCTCTGTACTAAAACTCAACATACGTTAATTAATTTCAGAACAGCCTGGATGTCAGAATGGCCATTCTACAGGTAGGAAACAGGCTCAGTGAGATGAAATAACAGAGAAATCATTCTGCATCCCAGGCTGTTTCTGTGTTGTAGGCAAAGGAAATAAATAGCATGTGCAAAGGCCCTGAGGCATGAAAGAATAAGATGCATGTCAATCGAAAAGAAAAATGGGTTCCTGCATCTGAGAAAGCCTGGAGAAGAGAAGGTTACAGCCAGAGGTTGCCTAGAAGAGTTGAGGCACCTACAGGCAGGCTTCCAGCTCTGAGCAGGAGGAGGAATGGTGCTTAAAGAAGGCAGATTTCACCGTAAGAACCCCCACCTCCGCTGGAGCACAAAAGGTTAAGTCAGCAACCACATCACCCTTGCTCTTCTGGACCCCCTGCTTTATGACATCTCAAGAAGAACATAGGTTTTAAATTTTGATTCTCGGTTGGTCTTGGTGGCTTGCCCCTGTAATCCTAGCACTCTGAGAGGCTGAGGCGGGTGGATTGCCTGAGCTCACAAGTTTGAGACCAGCCTGAGCAAGAGCGAGATCCCATCTTTAAAACTAGCTGGGCGTTGTGGCAGGCAGCAGTTGTGATCTCAAGAGTATGAGGTTGCTGTGAGCTATGATGCCACAGCTCTCTACCAAGGGCAACAGAGTGAGACTCTGTCTAAATAAATAAATAAATAAATATAAATTTTGATTCTCAGTTGGTACCTCCTTTTGCTATGTATAACTTTTACTGAGTCATTTAACCCATCCAAGGCTCATTTCTTTGCTTTATTAGCTTTGATGGCTAATAATTATTATTACTGCACTTTATGCAGATAATCAGACCCAGTATACTGAAAGTTCTTTTTTTTTTTTGCAATTTTTGGCCAGGGCCAGGTTTGAACCTGTCACCTCTGGTATATGGGCCCAGCCCCCTACTGCTTGAACCACAGACGCCGCCCCCAGTATACTGAAAGAACAGTTTATTTTGGCAAAAAATTGATCCTGCTGTGATTTATCTTTAATAAAATGGGAAATTAGAGAGAGAAGAATATGGTTCAAAAACAAGAAACTATGGCC
This sequence comes from Arctocebus calabarensis, assembly GCA_963573935.1. Taxonomy (NCBI): domain Eukaryota; kingdom Metazoa; phylum Chordata; class Mammalia; order Primates; family Lorisidae; genus Arctocebus; species Arctocebus calabarensis. The sequence continues at coordinate 2,878 of CAUYON010123669.1, read as the reverse complement.
CACCTGTTTTAGATGCCAGCCTTGTCTGCAATGCCAGCTCATGGAATGACACACAGCTGTTTAACCAAACTGATCTGTTCAAGGAACTAAGAGACTGGTCAAAGAATATAGAATTATATATAGCAGTCAGATTTGCTCCAATTTGGTTTTTCTTTCTGCTCCTTAGTCATGAGATAACATACTGAGTTTTAATATGTACAGTCTTTTAATTTCAAAATTAAAAGTAAGGGCACTGAAAAAAAAAGTGCCTCTTGCCTAACGATATCTCACCTCTACTCCCATGAATTCACCTTTGATTCCAGTGTGAACTGTCAATCATAAGGATGAAAACAAGTTGAGCAGTGCTAATGGCCATGACGAATGTAGCAAAAAAATATTTTGCACTTAAAATTTAGATCTTCTTACATGGAAGAGGTCAAATGCAGTTATAGCAAAACCCCTTTACAGCAGAGGCCGTATAACCAAAAAGTCCAAAGGCCCAACCCAGTGGATCATTTACTTCAATGATGTTCAGTACAAAATTCCACTGCCACTAAAGACTTTGCCAAGTCCCTTTTAAGTTGTAGCAGGATTTGACTATTAGTGTGGATTATGATAATACTTCTTTTATTAACTTAAATGCCCTTTGAAGCTGGAATTTGGTGTAGAGAAGTATACTGGTTTCTTGAGTCTTTATATTTTTCTCTGGGCTTTTAAGCAAAAGATTATATTTTCTGTATATCTTAGTATGTTGCTATCTTTTTACCTTCAGATGTGGGTAGGCATTTGTTTATAAAATGTTCTAGGAAGGAAGTGCTAATTTTTTTTTTTTTGAGACAGAGCCTCAAGCTGTCACCCTGGATAGAATGCCATGGCCTTACAGCAACCTCCAATTCCTGGGCTCAAGCGAGTCTCCTGCCTCCGCCTCCCAAGTAGCTGGGACTACAGGCGCCCACCACAATGCCCGCCCAGCCATTTTTTGGTTGCAGCTGTCATTGTTGTTTGGTGGGCCCGGGCTGGATTCGAACCCGCCAGCTCAGGTGTACGTGGCTGGCGCCTTAGTCCACTGAGCCACAGGCACCGAGCCAGGAAGTTCTAATTTTAAAGTTAAAATTAGCTCTCCAATTTTCAAGTCTTTGTTATGGCAGAATAAATTTGGGGGCCTTTGAGAGGCAAATAAAGATTGTCTGCCTCTCTGCAATAGTCCATATATGAGCAAAGCAAAAACTTTGCCCTTTTTTGTGGGGGATAGAGTTGCTTTTTACATTATCTCCAATTGAATTTGATTATATTCTCTTTAGGACTTGGTTTTAGCTATCTGAACAGAATTGTTTAGTTAGTGTCACAGATTGTCAGGTTTTTCAGGCAACAAATTGGGCATGTTATCTGTTGCCCTTCTGGGCATTGCTTTGATGACTTCTTTCTGAATAATGAGGGTAGCCTAATTTTCTGTCGTGTGCTACCTCGCATATACATTTCTGACAGTCAGGTGGATTATCTTGAAATTTTAGACAAAGTTTCTGCCTCCTTGGAAAGCTCTACATCTCCTTGTGATTGGAATGTGGGTTTCGAGATTCCAGAAGGAGGGAAAATAGCAAGAGCAGAAGTTGTAGTCATGAACGAAAGAGAAGCAAAAGTAAGGAATGTAAGCGAAGTAGAGATAGAGAAAGGAAAAAGATCAAAAGCTGTGAAAGGAAGCGAAGTAGAAGTCAGGATCCCAGGTTCAGAGGCCACTACAGAAGTCCTTACTCCAGACCAAAATTTAACAGTGCCATCCAAGGAAAGACTGGGGTGCCTCATAGCATCAAAGGAAGCAGATGATGTTCTCGAAGCAAAAATCCATTCCGAAAAGACAAGAGCTCTGTGAGGGAACCTATTTATAATCCAGCTCCTGAGGAAAGAGATGCCAGAACCGTTTTCTGCATGCATCTGACAGCAAGAATTCAACTAAGAGATTTGGAAGAGTTTTTCTCTACAGTTGGAAAGGTTTGAGGATGTGAGGATGATTTCCGATCAAAATTCAAGACGTTCCAAAGGAATTGCTTATGTGGAGTTTGTTGATGTTAGCTCAGTGCCTCTAGCAATGGGATTAACTGGCCAATGAGTTTTAGGAGTGCCAATCATAGTATAGGCATCACAGGCAGAAAAAAAACCAGAGCTGCAGCAATGGCAAACAATTTGCAAAAGGGAAGTGCTGGACCCACGCAGCTTTATGTAGGCTCTTTACACTTTAACATAACTGAAGATATGCTTTGGGGGGATCTTTAAGCCTTTTGGAAGGATAGAAACTATCCAGCTTATGATGGACAGTGAAACAGTGATCTAAAGGATATGGATTTATTACATTTTTAGACTCAGAATATGCCCAAAAGGCTTTGGAACAACTTAACAGATTTGAATTAGCAGGAAGGCCAATGAAAGTTGGTCATGTTACTGAAGGTACTGATGCTTCTAGTGCTATTTCATTTTTGGACAGCGATGAATTAGAAAGGACTGGAATTGACTTAGGAACAACCGGTCATCTTCAATTAATGGCAAGACTTGCAGAGAGTACAGGTTTGCAGATTCCACCAGCAGCACTGCAGGCTGTACAAATTAGTGGCTCTTTGGCATTTGGTGTGGTGGCAGAATTCTCTTTTGTTATGTGGTAACTGTGGCCACCCATAAGAAAAATATGGATCCTTGGGCAGCTCCTGTGGCTCAGCGAGCAGGGCGCCGGCCCCATATACTGAAGGTGGCGGGTTCAAGCCCGGCCTCGGCCAAACTGCAAAACAAAAAAATAGCTGGGCGCTGTGGCGGGCGCCTGTAGTCCCAGCTGCTAGGGAGGCTGAGGCAAGAGAATCGCTTAAGCCCAAGAGCTGGAGGTTGCTGTGAGCAGTGTGACGCCACGGCACTCTAC